>PVIU01003277.1:0-149047 GCA_004026605.1 Ondatra zibethicus
GATCCTTACCCCATTTTTTAATTGGGGTATTTAGAATTTTAACGTCTAGTTTCTTGAGTTCTTTGTATATTTTGGAGATCAGACCTTTGTCTGATGTGGGGTCAGTGAAGATCTTCTCCCATTCAGTAGGATGCCTTTTTGTCTTAATGACTGTGTCTTTTGCTTTACAGAAGCTTCTCAGTTTCAGGAGGTCCCATTTATTCATTGTTGCTCTTATTGGCTGTGCCCTTGGGGTTTTACACAAGAAGTGGTCTCCAGTGCCCACGTATTGCAGGCTACTTCCCACTTTCTCTTCTATCAGGTTCAGTGTGGTCGGATTTATGTTGAGGTCTTTAATCCACTTAAGTCCTATGGTTTTTAAGAAAAGGATAAAAGGCATTTTACAAAGCTGACTGTTGGATTAATAAACTTTCAAATCATTGGTATAGAATGGGGTCAGCATCATATACTATACCCGGTGCCACAGTATGCTCTCTTGAGGGTAGCTTCTGTTATTCAGAATTGGTGATAGGATTAGGGGGAAATGTGAGATTGTACCCATCACAATGCCTGGCAACTGGGAGCTATTCAAATAATAATAAGCACAAGCATAAAACTCAAATGGAAGATTATTGTGAGTGCCTGCAGAATGACTAAGAGCGGTTATAAAAGATTCCCTTTTTAGTGAATAAGCATGGATCTTCTGTGCTGAAACTATATTTCTTTTTATTCAGTTTGATTGCTTAAGACAGATCTTTCCATCACTATTTAGGGCCTTGTGGTGACCAAATTTCCTACAATAGAAAGAGAATTGCAGAGAGAACTTGTTGAATTGAAGAACATGGTAAGAGGAAGAAAATGGACTATTTCAAATTTTTAAAAAAAAACTTTTATCAAACTATATCTTGGCAGTCTTTTCACAGAGGTCTGTCCTGATTCAGGAGTTCAGTTCAGATCTGTGTAGGTTGGTAGGAGTTGTCATGGAGATCATCAGCAAAGCATGAGCCCAGGGGAATTCTCTCTTCCCTGTAAGGATCCAACCTGCAGACTCTGGCCAGCATCCCTTTTGATATTATGAAGATTCTGAGAAGCAAAACCTAACCAAACTTGTTTTAAGGATATTGACCAAATCACTCTTCCATTCTGGGACCTGTGACTCTATTCAGTCTGGCTAATGGGTCACAGAAGGTTAACCAAATCTTGCCTGTGTATGTATAAAAGTATAAAAATTGTTTTAATTATTTCATTATTTTCAACAGGCACGCGGTATTCTTCTCTCATGACTTCTTCATTTAAAGGAAGGGTTGTAGCTGTTGTTCCTTTTTGAGCTTGCCATGCAGTGTTTTTGACAAAGCATGTTTCAGGTAGTCAGTGTCCTAGGGAAATGACAGAAGCTAAGCCTGAGCCTTGTCTGAAGCAGGGGGAAGAAGTATAATTACTTAGTTTGAACATAGGGACAATCTTTTTTTTGGTGACTCGATTTCATAGAAGAAATAAAAGCCAGAATATTTTGTGAAGGTGGGGAGTGGGTAAAACACCTTGTTGATAGTAGGCTTCATGTTGCATTCTGACTCATAAAAGCTTGGTGGGATGTTGCAAGGAGGCCGCTTGTTTTTCCAGGCCACCCAGCTAGCTTAGACCCAAAATAATCACAAGGAAACCATATTATTTAAATCATCGCTTGGCCCATTAGCTCTAGTTTCTTATTAGCTAACTCTTATATTAATTTAACCCATTTCTATTAATCTATATATCACCCCGTGGCTGTGGCTTACCTGCTAAAGTTTCCGCATGTCTGACTCTGGTGGTGGCTCCATGGCGTCTCTCTGACTCCGTCCTTCTTTCTCCCAGCATTCAGTTTAGTTTCCCCCACCTAGCTAAGTTCTGCCCTGCTATAGGTTCAAAGCAGTTTCTTTATTCATTAGCCAATAAAGGCAACAGATAGACAGAAGGACCTTCCACACCAGTGGGAGTTAGAGGGAACGCAGAAGTGGACTCTAGTGACTCAGTAAGGAGCATGCTACAAGCAAGTAAACAATAAGTGCTGCCTTTAACCTCTTTCCCCAGCCCTGCTGCTTCCTTCTGCAACCTCTTTCTTATTCTAAGCTTCTCCTTTCCTTCCAAAAACTGAACAAGGTTTTTTCCGAGACAGGGTTTCTCTGTAGCTTTGGAGCCTGTCTTGGAACTCATTCTTGTAGACCAGGCTGGCCTGAACTCACAGAGATCCGCCTGCCTCTGCCTCCTGAGTGCTGGGATTAAAGGCATGTGCCACCACTGCCTGGCTCTGAACATGTTTTAATCACTTGGTTTTTAAATTTTTTAACCAAATTTCCTGTGTTCTGACTTTGTTTTGAAGTTCTCTAATCAAAGGAGGAAAGGAGGTCTGAAAACCAGATTATATTAAAATAATGGGGTCTTGGGAAATTATTTTTATTTTTGTTATAAGTCATTTATTAAAATGAAAGTGTTTAATTCTTTCAGTGCCTCAGTCTATTTCCTTAATGACATGGAATAATTAACAAATACTATACATCTTATAGTAGAAAAACAAACCTATTTGAATAACCCTTCCTAGCAATCTTTACAATACTACTTGAGAACGACTCTGCCTAGCTTGTGGACTTTCAGGCCCTGGAGGTCTCAGCATGGCTGGGATGAGCATGAATTCGGGTGAATGCTTCACTGAGTGAAGGACATTGTGTTGCTAACAGTATTGTTCTTGCTCCAGAGAAAAGAACACTTTATACTGTCCCAAAAAAAGGTATCTAAGGCCCAGGAATATGGATGCAGGTTCCTTGCTCCACTATAGAAGTGGTTACATGAACTTTCATAGTCACAAAACTAAAGACATAAGTCAATGATTTACCAAATATCAGATATATGGGACACAGCAGAGTGAGGAGATCTCATCTATAGATTCCAGATTAGGGACAGATCATTCCTAACTTTGGGATTTGTTGGCAGAGACTGCTTGTTCATTTTCCAGCAGCCCAGACCCAAAATAATTACACAGAAACTATATTAATTACAGTGCTGCTTGGCCAATAGCTTAGGCTTCTTATTAACTCACTCTTACACCTTGAATTAACCCATTTCTATTAATCTATGTATCACCATGAGGCTTGTAGTTTACCGGTAAGGTTCTCCAGCATCTGTCTTGTTTGGCAGCTACATGACATCTCTTTGATTCTGCCTACTCTCTCTATATATATCTCTGCTCATCTTTCCTGCCTGGCTATATTGTGCCCTGCCATAGGCTCAAAGCAGCTACTTTATTAACCAATAAAGTATAAATAAAACATATTTACAGCATACAGAGGGGAATCCCACATTAGGGATTGGTTGACTCCTGAGGTCTGGTAAGTTTAGCAATGCATTCTGAAAGTTTTACTTAATGAGCATAAGAGTATATCAAAAGTTGATAGCAAATGGCTATTAAAAGGGACTAAAGATAACTCAAAAGATGTCAGGTCTGGGTCTGCAACTTCCCATCTCTCTCCAATCGCAGTGTGTGGTGGACTGGCCGGCAGCAGCAGTTTCTACACTGACAGATTTTTCACAGCACTGGAAGTGTCCAGTTCTAAATGTATCTACAGTTTAGAAAAAGAAAAGATGATTATAAAGTGGTTTCAACTATAACCACATTGTATCTTATTTTGTTTCAGATCTTCCCAGAACAATTCATGCTGCCTACATGAAATTCTTTCTGACTGCATGCCCTTGAAAGCATGAACTCGTTTTTGGTTGTGGAAATGCTTGTCATATAGATATCACCCTAGCAACTCTTCATCATCTTTAACTTTTTTTTTCCTTTTTGTTGCTTCATTAAGCCTAGTGCTGTCCTGAAACTCAGCAATAAGATGTCTGGGAGGTGTGTCTGTCTTAAAAAAGTAAAAAATAACCATCCTGTCATGGAGCATCAAGCCTGTAGTTTCAGTACCTGGAGACAGAGGCAGGGAAGCTGGTGAGTTTGCAATGAGTCTCGTAGTGAGTTCAAGGTTAATGACCAGCTTGAGAAGCTTAGTGAAAGCTTTGAGAAAGACAGGGGTGGGGATGAGGTAGGGAGGATGAGAGGGAGGAAGGAAATAAGGAAGGAAATATACTTAACATACTGATTTACTGAAGAACACAGGTTGTAAATGGGGACTTCCATCCAAATAGAAAGGATTCCACTTGAACCACAGTACATAAGGAGAGCAACCTAACCTGAAGGCAACAAACAAGCAAACAACAAAACCCCACATATTTCAATAAGAATTCTGTTTCTTAGTGTTCTCAGAGGGTTATCATTAATTCTTACGTTTTCCCTTTGGAGTTTATTGCTTTACAGACTTAAATCTCTAATATTTCACTTAGCGTTCTATTCCTGGCCACCTCCTCCTAATTCAGCAGATCCACTCCATCCTTCTCTGGCCAGTGCTATGCTTGTGGTCACCCTATTACTTCACCTGGGATCCTCCTAACTCACTGCTTTGGCCTTGGGAGACATTGGCACAGATCTGTAATGATAAACGTATTTCTTTATTGTTTTTACAAAACTCTATGTTGCCACAATCTTGGTGGTATTTATGTTCACTTTCCCGGACATGGCTCCTGTCCTAGAACAGCCGAGCAGTTCTCACTGGGCTCTGGAGTCATTTTTCTCCCTTCCTGAGCCCATGAGGTATATTCCTGTGCCTGCCACCTACCTTTCAATCAACTGCCTTTGAGCAGAGAGACCCTTTACACATGTCATCCATCCCTTCCCAGGTTCTTAGACAAATCAGATAATCTGTCTGATGTTTTCATCTATTAGACTGGGTAAAGCCAGTCCTTAAGATCACCTTAAGCTAGGATCACCAGTGAGGCATTTGAATTTGAAATGTCATAAAAAGTGTAAGCTTTAAATAATAGAAGAATCATCACATGTCTTTCAATTCTTAAACAGCTTTGCTTGGATACTTTATAGGTTTTTTTTTCAAACACAGTTTTAATGATAAATTGATACAAGCTTAGAGGACAGAGGGTTAACTCAAGGGCAAGGGCAAGAAAGAAAGTGAATCCTTGAGTATTGCATTCCAAAGCCGAACATAAGCCATTTTTAGCTCTGACTCTGGTCCGCCTATCAGCAATATGTAACTCAGAAGATGATCTTAACATACCTTTGCTCCCCCCTACAGTTTTAGTCCTAATAGTGCATCCCATATATAACTTACACCTCCATGAGATCATAAAGTTTCTCTATGATGTCACTGTGAACAAGTCTTATATCTTACACATTATTTTACTTTTTAAGGCTCATAGTGTAGTTGATAGAGTAGAAGCTTGGGAAATGAATGGCTGGGTATTCACAGTGTGTCTGCTGATACTGGGACTTCCAATGTTGATAAGGGACAGTCACTGGTTTAATGTAAGAGTCCATCTTGATTAGCATGGCCCTCTCTGGGCATGCATGAGAAGTAGGTGTTTGTTGTATTTTATGTGTATTTTTATTATGTGAATTGTTACATATGGGGTTGATAATTCAAGGGACTAAACTCTTCATTCTTGTTCTTCTATTACTAAATTGCAATTCAGTTAAAAAATTTTTCCAAAATAAGTATTGATGATTTAAATAACAAAGCTCTCCCAGCCATTCTTCTCAAAGGTAACTAAGAAAAACCATGCTATTCCTGAAGAGCAGATCACCCCCAAACCAAGTGCGTGGGGTAAATACTCATACTTTCCTGATAATGGGTCTGGGTATGGTAAGTGGTAATTTGTCCCCTGAACCAGTTCTCAAAAGTACACATGGGCAATGGTACCAGCGGTCTCTGGCTCACTGATTCTTCCTTTCCTTGTTTTCTTCCTTCCAAATAGGCACAATGAACTCCAGAGAACACTTGTCATTTTTGTTCCCACATTCTCACACTTTCCAAACTAAGAAAGACAGAAAATAATAGCATTGGTATTCACAGACTACATTAAAGTCTCCTGGGTGACCTAGACAAAATCTACAGATATAAAGGATATAAAGTTAACAGCCCACTCAAAAAAAAAAAAACTCTTAATTTTCTCCAATTACTGAGAAAAGTAAAGAAATGATTAGGTCCCAAAAGAACTTTTGCAAATTGAAGAAGTGGCTATGAATAGAAGATCATGAGATTTTTTTATGCTATGTGTTGTAGAAAGATAAATCATAGGGTGGAATTATGATAGAAAAGCTTCTGACTGAGAGCAATGCCATAGCAAGCACACAATTCCTGGAAAAATCCAAAAGGAAAGAGAACTTATTCAATTTCCAATTTTTATTAAAGACAACCGTGCTGGGTGATGCTTAGAAAACAGACAGACCACAATGAAAAATCCATCTAGCGTGGCTCATTCCTCAGAGAAGATGAGCTTGAAACTGACCTCCTCGGACTACATTGATTGAAAGAACAACAATGAGGCTGCTAAAATGTTATACATTGACCCAAGGGGAGATTTATACTCTGAAGCAAAGAAAACTGTTCAGTCCATGAAAGGTCTAAGTCAGTGACACAGAAGAATACTCATGATGCTTTGGGAGGCACCAATAATTATCATTTTTGAAAGAGGAAAAGGTAAATAAATACACGAAAGAACAAAGGGGTTCCTGATCATGTACCTGTTTAAGAAACTGAACCCAGAATAATAGGTGAGAAACTTGACACACCTGGAGTATAACTGACTAGCCTTAAGAATTAGTCAGCCAGGGACTTCCCATTCCTACAAAAGATTTCAAAATCAAATGCTCTGATTTCTGCATCTAGAATAATGGTAGAATTAGATCCAATGACAGAGATCCTAAAGTCACTTCAGAATACTTCGGCAACAAGTGAGTGACATTTATAAGAAATAACCAATATACCAGGTGGCAATTAATTAAGCAGTAGATGCAGAATGTGGGGAGAATGGTCCAGACCCAGAAGGAAGGAGCTCTGTATTAGAGACCTAGAGTAATGAAAGGAACTGTTGTGTTGTACTCAGTGGGGATAGGAAATGGAGAAAGCCTACCGCTCTTTCAGGGGAGGAAGGATGAAAGATTACTGTTAGAGTCCTCACTTAGCCAGATTCCCTGAGATACCCTGGGGATGGATTGTGCCATAGATCAGAGTGAGATAGTCGGAAAGCACAGTGGTCCTAGAGTCTGTCACTTGTAATCATGATCTCATTGTAAATAAAAACAGCCCTTAATTTAACATTGTTAGCTTATTCTTTTGACTCTCCCGTTTTTTTTTTTGTTTTGTTTTGTTTTCTTCAGACACAGGATCCATATAGCTAAGACAGGCCTTGAACTCCTGGTTTTCTGCCTCATCTCCCGTATGCTTGGATTATAGGCATGTATCACCAGATATAGCTCTTTCTAAATTTTTAGAAATGTCCTAAATTGCAAGTAGAAGGACTAGCAAATTTCTGAGGCTCCATCAAGAAAAGGGGATGAATATATTTGATGGGTAAGATGGGCCAGTTTCTCTCAGTAACCTGTACTACCTTTGAATTTTAAAGCAAATGACAGGGAAATATACTTTCTGAACAGAACATGGATAGCACAGGCACTAAGAAGAATAATTAAAAATGGAATGTCATGAAACTGTAAAGTTTCTAAGTAGAGCAAAGGATGCTATCATTTGGATGAAGCAGCAGGCTAGAGAATGGGGAAAATTTTTTTTTACCAACTACACATCTGATAGAGGGCTAATATCTAAAACACAGAAAAAAAACTAAAAAAAAAACCCTAGACACCCAAAAAAAACTTGACTCGGTTAAAAATAGGGTATAGATCTCAACAGAAAATTCTCAAAAGAAGAAACTAAAATGGTTGAGAATCACTTTTAAAAATGTGCAACTTTCTTAGTTATCAGAGAAATATAAAACAAAACTACTTTGAGACTTTATCTTATGCCCATCAGAATGGACAAGATCAATAAAATAAATTATAGTTCAAGCTGGCAAGGTTGTGGAGTATGGGGAATACTTATCCATTGTGGGAGGGACTTCAAACTTGTACAGTCACTGTAGGAATCAGTGTGATAGCTCCTCAAAAAGAGAGGAATTGAGCTACCTCAAGATCCAGCTGTATCACTTTGGGTTCATACTCAAAGGATGCTTCATCCTATCACAGAGACACTTTCTCAAACGTGTTCATTGCTAGTATAACCATAATAGCCAGAAATTGGAAACAACCTAGATGTCTGTTAATAGGTGATCATATACAGAAAATGTGGTGTATTTACACAGTATAATATTACTCAAATGTTAAAAAAATGAAATTTGTAGGTAAATTGATGGAAATAAAAAAATAAAACTTCTGGAGTAAGACAGCTCAGACACAAAAAGACAGTTATGGTGTGTCTTTGCTTATATGTGGATGTTAGCTCTTAAGTCATTGATAAGCAAGCTACAATCCATGTAACCATAAAGTTTAAGTAGGGATTAAGAATGAATTTCTCTAGGAAGGGGAAATGGAATAGATAATTATGATAGGACAAGCGGCTGGGGACTGGAACAGGAAGATCAAACAGGGAGGGGGAGAAAGGAGTAGTCAAAGGAGGGACTACAGGGAAGGACAGCTAGAACTAAGGGCCGTTTGAAGGATCACATGGAAACTTAATCCAGTAGACACTTCCTGAAATTTATCTATATATGAAGGTGATCCAAATAAAATTGCCAACTGGACAACTCTTGTCAACAAATGAAGCTTTCAGTACTAGGAATGGGTTGCATATAATCAAGTTCTTGGCCAAAGGGGTGTCATGGGAATTCCAAAACAACGTGGCTTTCCAAAGAATGATGACAAGGGCCTATTGCTGAAAGCATCTATACAACTCATTAAACATGGAGAAGTCAAGCTGGTGCCTAAATAGAGCCTTCACCCATATGCACTAGTGTTCATGGTACTGGAAGGTACCCCGCATGTTATAAAAGGAGAAAAGAAAATATGACTCCAGCTACCAACCCTTTGATCTACAGTGGTGACGTGCCTGAAAGATCTACTGGTACATTAGTGGCACAAACCTTGCGAGGGCATCTCACCAACACCTTCTCTGCCCTGAGGTGGAACCCAAGACCAATGCTGCTTGAAGGTGCTCAAGAGCCTGAGACTAGGTAGGCCCAGGAAACTAAACAAAAACCAAGTACTACTATTCTGCTAAAGGAGCATAGGGATAAAATGACTTCTGACAAAATTTTGCTGTGCTCAGATCTGTGCCTTGCTCAGACATCATCAGAGAAGTTTCAGAGACCCACAACCAGACAGTGTGCACAGGGTCAACCAGACAATGGGCAGAGGGTGAGAGACCTCAGAATACTTAGCCCTCAAAAGGGATGTTTTCATCAAATCTCTACCCTCAGGTGCAGGAACTCTACAAAAGATGTGGAAAGATTGTGAGAGCCTGAGTAGATGGAGGACACCAAGGAATAAAGGTTTTTAGACACAACAGAGCTGGTGCACAAAGGAGCTTCCAGAGACTTACGCAGTATGCAAACAGCCTTCATGGGTCTGCAACAGAAGTAGGTCCTAGAGCTGAAAGGAGAAGTGGATGAATACCCCCATCCCTAACCCAGAAGCTATCTCCAATTGATAACCACTTACAAACAAAAACTGGTTTTCTCCAAGGGAGTGTCACTGGGGAAGCAAACCACTCTTAAGGGTAAGCACCATTCCCAGCAGTAGACAGTAAACAAAACGAACTCAGCGGCATCTTTGGAGGTTCTTTGTCTCATAATGTTAAGCCAGGACATTTTTTCTTTTTTTGCACATTACAGGTCCTTTGCATATATATTATGGCTTTTGGTTTTATATTTTTATGAGATTCCTCTATGTGAGAACATGTGTGTCTCTGTTTCTCTATGAATTTCTTGTACTTTCATTTTGTGGCTCTTTGTTCTGTTTGGCTGTTTTGTCTGTCCTATTTCAATTTGTTTGTTTTTGTTTTATCTTATTTTATTATTATTCCTTGGATACCTGTTTGTTTTCTAAGAAGACAGAAAGGATATGGATCCAGATGGAAGAGAAGGTGTGGAGAAACTGAGAGGAGCAGGGAAAAGGGGAACTATAATCAGAATATTTTATATGAAAAGAATCTCTTTTCAATAAAAGAGATAAAAAAAGCTCATACCAGGAAAAAAGGGATATTAAACCAAATGACACATAGTCTATGTAATTCTCATAGAGAATTCAATCTATCTATCCAAGCATGGCTTATTATTACAAGAATTATTCATTTGTTTTAGAAATTCACTGATAAAGAAATGTCAAACACTATAAATTTAAGACAATATGAGCAATAAAGTGCTCTGCCTTTAAATATGTCATATTTATTGCTATAAGTTCTATGACCAGTTTTTCACAGCCTTGTAAACCACAGTATAAGGCTATAGTCCTTCTGGAACTGTGAAACCTCTGCTATTCTGTGATCTCATTCAGAGCTAATAAAGCTTGGATAAGTTGGCTTGAGTAAATGGAGAAGTCACACTATAGATATACTCTGTGTGTGTGTGTGTGTGTGTGTGTGTGTGTGTGTGTGTGTGTGTGTGCATATGGGACCCCCTAATTACCAGCATGTCAAGATATCCATAAAGGTACTGGTGGCACACACATGTCAGTATCAACTAACAACCGTCTAATTGGATTTAAAGACCATTCAACTCAACAAAAAGGAAATCATGCCTGGTACTGGGAACCTAACCAGCTTCCCAGGGCTAGTGAGGTCACAGACCTTAGAGAAGAATCTACTAGTCCCACTCTGCTAGATCAAGGTAACCCTTACTACTTTCTAACTCTCATCCTTGTACTGCAGATGAGTGTAACTACCAGCCCTCATTAGAGAAGCCTCGCTACAGCTAATGGAGACCATCCCAGAAAGGACAGCTGGAAATGAAGCAGAGATCAACAGATTGTGGGGAGTCTACCCACAGTGGATACATCTACATCACAAGTCCTGCATTTATAACTCAGTGAACATCATAGAAGAGGAGAGTGGAAAGATTGTAGGAGCCAGAATACCAGGAAGTCTGCTGTGAAACCCTTTCTTCTAAAAATGGCTGCATAAATAAGATTGGAACAAAGGCATGTTATTGTGGAAGGCGGTAAATTTCACAGGGCCCCACCCCTAAACTAGGAAGTACTGGTAATTAATAACTGCTAGGAGAAAGTATTAGCCTCTCTCTCAGGGATGAGCACCCTTATTGACTGTTCAGTGAATTGTGGCCAGCCTTGGAATTCCACCAACAAAAATATACACAGCAGGTTGTATTTATATATATATTTATTCTTACATACACATATATATGTAATAATAATAGCCAAAGAAAAAGAGGCTATCCACTTGAGAGTCAAGGACATGAGATGGGTTTAAAGGAGGCAGCTGGGAGGGGACCAAAGGAGGAGACAGAGTGAGAAAAGTGATATAATTCTATTTCAATTAAAAATAGACCTATACAGCTTTTTGAGATTGCATTTGTGTATGTGTGTCTGTACATATATAGCCTGAGGGGAGTTGGTCCTTTGCTGCAAGTATTTCTACCCACTGAGTCATCTCACTGGTGCTCTACCACTTTAGACCATCTTTCCCTGTCTTATTTTTACCATTTATCTACCATTGCATCTATGTCTGTTTGCCTTATGTGTTCTAAGAATTGAGGCCCATCACAAGGCTATGGACTGCTAAGTCATATCTCTGGAACACGTAACTTGAAGAAAATCTAAACCCTGTCAGCCAAAGACTGAAGCAATCCCCAGAATTCAGTGTGTCTGCCAATGTCTGTTACTTGAGAAAAGATGGATCGGTTTCTGATGTGATCATTCTCTATTGGCAACAAGGACCTGTTATGAGACTCAGTTCTAGGAAACAAACAATATGTTCATTTTCAAGTCAGAAATTCCAGAACTCCTGTATCAGGAGTGACTTGGTTTTGAATTTAAAATGAAAACCATATTGAAATGGACACAGGGTTTTTATAGTTGTCTTTGGCTAAAGTGTCTTGGCCATCCTATCGAAAGATAATCCCAAGATACAGAGCGGACCAAATCAAAGGGAAGCCAGAAGCAAGTGAAGGCAGGCTAGTCATTCCTGTTCTGCTGGGCAGGCTCGGGTTCACCTCATCTTTGCCTTGGAAAGTAGCGCATGCGAGCCCTGGGGAATCTGAAAGAACAGAACACATATGTAGCTATGCTAGGTGAGGCAAGTGTGTAAAGAGGATTCTTGGCCACCATTGGTTAAGAATGTATAGGGGTGTTGGCAGGGGCTGCTCGTTCATTTCCTGGATACCCAGACCCGAAATAGTCACACAGAAAATTGTATTAATTAAATCACTGCTTGGCCTATAGCTTAGGCATCTTTCTAGTGATCTCTTACATCTTAAATTAATCCATTTCTGTTAATATGTGCATCACCACAAGTTCATGGAAAGATTTTCGCATGTCTCCTCTGGTGGCTACATGGTGTCTCACTGACTCCACCTACTTTCTCCCAGCATTCATTTTAGTTTTCCCGCCTAGCTTTATTCTTCCCTATCACAGGCCAAAGCAGATTCTTTATTCATTAACCAATTAAAGCAACACACATATAGAAGGGAATCCCACATCACAGGGGTAAGGCATGTATGGGGGTGAAGCATGCATGGGGTGAAATATGTATGGGGTGAGGCATGTATGGGATGAAGTATTAATGGGGGTGAAGCATGCATGGGGTAAAATATGTATGGGGTGAGGCATGTATGGGATGAAGTATGAATGGGAGTGAAGCATGTATGGGGTGAAGCATGTATGGGGTGAAGCATGTATGGGGTGAGGCATTTATGGGGTGAGGCATATATGGGGTGAGGCATGTATGGGGTGAGGTATGTATGGGGTGAGGCATGTATGGGGGTGAGGCATGCATGGGGTGAGGCATGTATGGGAATGAGGCATGCATGGGGTGAGGCATGTATGCGGGTGAGGCATGTATGGGGTGAGGCATGTATGGGGGTGAGGCATGTATGGGGGTGAGGCATGTACAGGGCCGCTAGTTTCATCGTTCTGTAGATGGAAGAGAGCTGGTAACTTTGTTCAGAACCAAAGGCTGGGTCTGTGTATGTTGAAACTTTTAGTGGAAAATTAGTGTAATTTTTTTTAATAAAACCCTGGCATTTCCATGCTATTTTCTTATGAAACCACATTATTTGTCATTTTACAGCTTGGCCATTTATAAACTACAATCAACAGCTGGTGGTGCCTATTCCTGGGTTGATAAAGTATGAATGGCAATGGTAAAGGACGCTTTTCTACTCAATTTCTGTCTTATTAAAGTCTAAACTTAAAATGTGAAAGCAAGACTATTACCGAGTACATGCTTAAGCTTTCACATTCCCCACATCTATCAAGGGTTGCCTACTTGTCCCTTTCTGAATATTAATACCGCCAACTAGGGCCCTAATGTTCCTTGTTGACTTGGAACATCACTGGAGCCAGCCAGCTGTCTACTGCAGAGAAATAAGAGAGATGAGAAGAATGATAACGAGAACAGGTACAGAGAGATACAGAGAGTGGGCTCTAATTACATAGAGGAGTGTTTTAAGGACTTGGTTTCTGGAATGCCTTATTTGACCATAAATTCTTCAGGATAGAAGGCGACACCATATCCCTGGAAGACTGAGAAGAAAATCACTTCCAAGGGGTTCCATTGATGCTTTGGAGGTTTTTAAATGGCTTCTTGAGGGGAAGCCAAGTCTAAAAAGAAGACACCACATTGTAATGTGGAAAGAGCTCTGAGGAAAATACTGCCCTGCTAATCCAAGACATCAGCTACCTAAATCACGGCTCCCACCACTTCTGCAGAAGCTTGCCATTCCTAACCGTACACAGTTCCTCAAAGGTCCCTAAACCTCACATCCATCACCTTTGTGCTTGATGCTTTCTCTGCTTAGAAGTGTCTCCTCCTTTGAAGGTCTGTCAACCTTCTACTTATTTCCCAAGTATCATGTCGAGCATCTTCTATGCCAGGAAACTCTCCCCACGTTCTGCAAAGTTTTGCTTATTGTGGCATGAATTGCATTTTCTAAAGTGAAGCATTGTTCCCCAGGTCTGTTCAAGGGTCTTTGTTTATAGACTATTTAAAAACAGGCTCAAATTGTCATAGTCATCTTTGAAATATGCTTCATTCACAGTAAGGGTTCAATATATTCTTGTTAAATGAATGAGTGGACATTGCATCTTGCGGTTTCAGAAAGACTCGACTTTTTCTCATGATATGACTGAGAACAGGATAAAGAGCTATAGTTGCAGTTAAATACCAGGGAATTTGTAGTTAGTTGTAGCCTTCACCAATCTCGAATGACAGCAGGAATCTAAGAAAACAACCAGCACACTCTTATAAGACTTCATAATAAATTTAACTCTATACTACATAATCAGTGACTTAAAATTAATAAAAAATAAAGTTGATTAATTGCATTTGTTCAACCCTGGATAGCTTTTAAAGTTCAACAGTTCCCAAGGAATGCCACAGTCCTGATTCATCCGTCAATAAGTTCATTTTGTGGATTACTACTGTTTTTGAAAGTTGAGTTATTAGCCTTTGATGCTAGAGGTTAGAAATGTCTAGTTCAATAAAGAAGGAAGAGGGGGAAGAAGAAAGAAAGAGAGGGAGGGAGGGAGGAGAAGAGGTAGGGAGGGAAAAGAGAGGGAGTGGAAAAGAAAGCAAGTGAGTGAGCTTAACTTGGCACAGCAAAGCATCGCTCGCCTCTTTTGTTTTCTCCTTAACTATCTAAGCAACAGAATTTTTTTGAAAATTCCAGGTCTCAATGTTCAGATTTTATTTAATGTATTTTTGTTAAGTGAGACACAAGACAGAATTTCTTCATTTTTTAGATGCCTCTCAGAGCCCAACAGGAAATGTTAGCAGATGAAAATAATAATCAACCCTTACATTGTTGAGAATAGTCAGACTTTCGGAAAATATGCAAGTTCTTTCATTTGAGAAGCTACCGTTGGAAAACAAAGAAAAGGAAACCGGGCTCTCATGTGGTCCTGTTGGCCTAAAATGTAGACGAAGCCATTAATTCCGAGGTCTGGTAGACTCGCCACCTCAACTCTGTTTACTCTGTGCCACTCAGAAGAACCCAGTGTCTGGATCTAAAGACTGGTTTATCCAAACGGCAATGAGTACAATAAAAGAAGTATGGTCTATTCAGACTTTTAGAGCCAATGAAACCTTACATACTATCTGACTGGTCATCAGAAGAACTTTGAAATTACAGATTTCACATCCTTATCCTCTGACCTGAAAGAACTCCCCCACATGTTGAGGAAGAAAGTCAAATGAAAAGTACAGCACAGTGGAATAGAACTATGCTTCGGGTGCATGCAAAGTTTCCTAAACATGTGGGAGGCAAAGATGAATTTCCTCAAGGGAATAATCTATACATGAGAATTGCAGAGTTGATGGATTGGCATTGGACATATGCAGTGAGTAAGAACTACTGCAGAAAGCAACAAGTAAAGGATAGATAAAGGGGTGAAGGTGCCAACAAGTTCCGAGAACAACCATGAAAGTGATGGTGGTGCTGATGTAGACAAAGAGGTACTAGTGTTAGGGAAGGAAAACCCAAAGGAGGAGTGGAATCAAACAGATCATTATAAGATCTGTGTGACCCTCATGAGAAGAGTCCTGTGTGGCAATGTTGCTATGTTGAAGGGAAATAGAATGGAGAAGGAACCAAGTCAGGATGGCTTATAAGTAATTCTAGTCATAATTGAAGAGAATCAATCAGAAGACAGTAAAAGGTTTATAATGTGGCTCAGTGGCAGAGCACATAGTCATCATATACAAGGCCCTGGGTTTAATTTTTATCACATAAAACACACAAAAAACTTTGACTTGTTAGCAGTGGAGAGGAAGAAACATGTAAGAGAAATGCCTAGTGGGACTTGTATAATACTTTGACCATCTACAGTGATTATGTGAGATTACTTTAAGGTTTCTAGATGGAACAGTAGTGGAATATACTACCTTATGGGTTTGGGGGGATGGGTATGATAATGCATGTGAGTTGTTCAACTGGAATATCTAGTGAGCACTCTGAAGTACATGTTTGTCATATAGGAAGTCATAGAAACACTGGGGAGAATGTTGAGCTAAAGAAGACCCTCCAGGACAAGACTAGGCTATGTCAATGTTCACGAACAGGCAGAGGGAATAGAGGCAGGGCAATGGGATTAGGGGGAGTAGGGGATAGAGACAAACAGAGCAAAGCAGAACAGTGCTATAACTCAAGAGAAGGGCATCCCAGCAGTGCTGTTCATGTCGTTGGACAGAAATCAAAATTGACCCATTGATTTGACTATGGAGACCTTGTGGGCTTAGTGCTGGTCTACAGTTAGAATTTGGGCCTTTTTAGATTGAGAAATGGAGGGAAAATGAGGGCATGGAAGCCACAAGTAGATATCACTGAGGTAGGAGCAAGAGAAAGTATGGTTGACTGAGAGATTGGAAAAATGAACTCCTAGATGAGCTGGCTATTTTCTTCCAGAAACTAAAAACAACATCTTCACTACATATATGCATATAATAATTGGTAGTTTAAAAAAAAAGAATGCAGGAGTTTGAAGGAGAGTGGGAGGGATACATGGGAGGGCTTGGAGTAAGGAAAGGGAAATGAGAAATGTTGTGATTAAATTATAATCTCAAAAATGATTTTTGAAAAGGGGAAAGAAAAAACAGCATATGCTCTACCTATAAAGACACAAATTGCCCTGGAGCCTTGAGACTTTCTCTCCCCTCCCTCCCTCTCCTTTCCTTCCTCCCTCTCTTCCTCTATCTCTCTTCATCTCCCTTTATTTTTGAGCTACCTTTATCTTAAGGGGATAATATTAATGACCACTTCTATTTCAAAGGGCCATTGACTGCACAAGATTCTAAACACCTAGGTTCCTCTATGTCTCTTTCCCTTTCATGCCACCTTCTGTACACACTGTCTCTTTGTCTCTGGTGTTGTCACTCAAATGTTCCAAACATACCCTCTTTCCAGGAACTTTGATTTTGCTATTTATTTTTGGTATTTATTTTTCTTAAAGTGCCCCTACCCATGTCAGGGAGTCATGCCTTTGCTTTAAGTTCATCTAGGTCACATGAGATCTGTTCCTCCTTATATCCCCCTTATCCACCTTTACTCATGTTCACCGTCACCTCTTGCATACACATATTTGTTTTCTATCCCTTTCTATTTATAAAGAATGAAGGCCTCATCAGTACAAAGTGACTTTTTTTGTTTACTAATACTCCCTAACATCTAAAATAATGTGAGGCTCATAGCAATAATTTATCTGTGCTGCCACAAAATATCAGACACTGGGTAATTTACAAAGCACAGAAATTTATTTCTTACAGTTCTGGAGGCTGGAGAACCCAAGATCAAATATGTTCAGTGTCTAGTGAAGGCAAGTGTAATTTTCTGTCCTGCCATCCAGTTCCCAAATAACCACACAGGGACTTATTATTAATTATAAATACTTGGTCAATAGCTTAGGCTTGCTACTAACTAGTTCTTACAGCTTAAATTAACCCATTTTTCTTATCCATGTTCTACCAAATGGTGTTACCTTTCCTCAGCAGGGCATATTCACCTTGCTTCTCCCTGAATCTGCTGGCTACTCTGCCCTTCTTCATGCCCACACTGTTTCCTTATCCACAAGTCCCGCCTAACCTCTTCCCACTAAGCTATTGGCCATTTAGCTCTTTATTAAACCAGCAAGAGCAACACATCTTCACAGTGTACAAAAAGACTATTCCAGTACAGGTAAGTTCCTCACAGTCGGTGTTGACCAAGTGTCCTCATGTGGTTGAAAGGATAAAAGAACAAAACCCAGAAACCAACACTGTCTTCTCACAACAAAAAAGTAGAAATGCAAGAGCATGCTCTCTTCAACTCCAATCAAAGCTTCTTGTAGGAGCACTAATCCCAGCCATTAGGAAGAACTCCCAGTCACTTCCCACAGCCAACACATCTAAGCCTGTTGGATGGGATCTAAGCATTTCAGTGAGATTACAGAGGTAATCAATATCTATTAAGAATAGATTTAATCAAGGATGGAGTGTTATGTATACTTTCATTCTTATAAAAAGGTTTACTGGGATTACTTCTTGGAAGTCCTGAAATAGGTGGTTTCCATTCTCAACTATTTGACTTGTTCTGTTTATTTGCTTGCTTTTCTCCTTCTCGTTTTTTTTGTGTGTGTGTATAAACAACAGAAGGATAACATTAATCCATGAGTAAGAAACTTGAGGTGTCACTGAACAGATCTCAGGACATTTTTAACATATTGGTCACTAATTTTGCTTAACTATGTATGTGTGTGTGTGTGTGTGTGTGTGAGAGAGAGAGAGAGAGAGAGAGAGAGAGAGAGAGAGAGAGAGAGAGAGAGAGAGAGAATATGGGGGTATGTATGCATGTGTTTGGTGTGTATCTGTCTCTGAGTGTGTGATTGTGGTATGTATGTGTGTGCAGTATATATATATATATATATGTGTGTGTGTGTGTGTGTGTGTGTAGTGTGTGAGGTATGTATATTTGTATATGTGTTTGTAAGTGCATGTGTTAAGTGTGTATGTGTAGATGTGTAGGTTTGTGTCTGTGTGTGACTACGTGTGATGTGCGTGTGGTATGTATGAGTGTGAGATATGTATATGTGTATGTATGTTTGTGAATGTGTGTTTGTTTATGACTATGTTATTGATATGAAGAATCATGTGTCAACAGCATGCTAGGATAATGCATTTCTAAAGAAACAGTGGATTCTGAGTTTTCAAGAGTTTATGAACATGCTGGATGCAAAGCTTGTAAAAGCTCCTGTAGATTTTGCTTTGGTAAGCACTTTTGAAGTAGATACATTGTAGGGTGGGGTTAAAAGGATTCAGAATCCCCCATATTAAAGGATTTGCAGTTTAGTGAGAATACATGGTTTGTATTGTCTCCCTAACTATGTTCTATAGTGTACCATGTACTGTGACAGAAAAATCAGTGTTCTCAAAGAAAGCAAGCACAATAGAGAAGACAAGGTCCCTGGTCAGCTAAGGGAAATTATTCAGAGAGAAAGGGAAGAAGATTTGATGTCCAGTTAGTGAGGATGGGAGCAGTCATATACACTACTTCCCGGCAGTAAGAGACATGCTTCTGCACCTGAAGTTGCCAGCTGTCAATTCCAGGAGATGCACAAATAACATTCTCAGTCTCCTAATCTCTTCATAGGTTTTCTTGTAGTTGGATACTGGTAGAAAGAGGCTGAAGGTTATAAATTAACAGCATCTATAACTGCTGCTGGGTAATTTTAGCTTCATCGGGCAGTGGTGCCTGGGAAGGAATTCCTATGAGCCCTGAAGCCCTTTGAAGACAGGAAAGCTAACAAAGGACATGGGTTGGTTTGCCAGCTTGTCACTCCCCACCCCTACTCTGCAGTGTGAGAAAAGGTTATGGGTCCTTGGCTCAAGGATTTTTCTCAGGGAAATCTTTCCCTTTGTTCGCTTTATGCCACAAACACAGAGGAAGAAAATTACTTGATATCCGAGGTCTAGAGCAGCGAATCCACAGCCGCAGGTCATGGGCCGTGCAGTGAGCCAGCCTGGTGTCAGGACCTAGTTATAGGAAAGGGGGAAGGTTTTAAATGTTTAAACTTGGAAGTCTTTGTTGCTGTTGAACAGAAAACGCATACCTTCCCATAGACTGTGATCTCTTTCTAACATGAAGTCAGCCAGGGAGGGAGCGGAACTAGAGGCTTCCCTGTGTGGAGGAAATCCTGCTTCCGCTCTACGGCCATGAATTGGAGGAATGAGTGGCAATGAGGGTGTGAAAAGAGGGTTGGCCCTGATGGCGCTGCCTGCTGACTGGATTTCCCCTGGAGAGAATGCTGCTGTTCTCACTATATGTCAAAGGACAAGCCATGGTAATGAACTCAAGCAAGTTAAACTATTTCTAGTGCTCGTATTTTATAATAAAGAGTGGGCTTGAGTCGCAGAGCCGAAGGGTTGGCAAGGCTCAATGTGGTATTACTGTCACCTTTCTCGGGTTTGTATGAATATTTTCAGACAACAAATAAATGGTAAGAAGACTGCCTCAGACTCTAAAGGGTTAGAAAGAGACACAAGCTTGAGGACCCAAATTCAGACTTAATCTCCAGGACCAGTGGAAAGGGCAAGGCCTGCTTTTACACTTGTAATCTCAGCACAGGGAAGACGGGAACAGGAGAATCCCCAGGGTTCCCTAGCCAGTCAGCATAGTCTCTCTCTCTCTCTCTCTCTCTCTCTCTCTCTCTCTCTCTCTCTCTCTCTCTGCTAGGATTAAGAGCATATGACACCACCACCCATCTCATTTACCTTTTTATCCCCCACATTTCTCTTTTAAAATTTCAGGTACATTTATTCACTTATTGTAAATGTGTGCATGGAGGGGTGTCGTTATACACATATGGCAGTCAGAGATCAACTTCCAGGAGTCAGCTCTCTCCTTCCATCTTATAGGTGACTAGACGTCATGGCAAGCTCCTGTACCTGCCCAGCCATCTCTCTGGCCTTTTTATTTTTTAAAACTTCAATTTCTTTGGGAATTTTCCCTCCATCCTCATTACAATTTCATCTGCTGGTTTTCTGACCCTTTTCCTCTGTGTTACTGACTTTCCTCTGTAGGTCCTAGATTTAACTCATCTATTTGTACCCTCTCTGATGTCATCGATCATTTTTTTTTTTTTTTTTACCAATAAGCTTTTTTCTGCCTCCATCTGGCATTTTACCTTTGAGTAAAATTACCTTTGAGTTCAGTAGTTGAGGAATTCCCCAGCATCCGGCGTTGCTATGTCCTGCACTCTGAGGAGGGGCGTGTTTCCTCTCTGCAGGGGCTGCCACAGGCTAAACTGAGGCTGCCTGACCTTGGTTGTTCCCTATTCTCAGTACCCTAGGCTAACTCAGTGTTAAAGGGTAGTTCCTTTCTCAACTTGGCACCTGGTCATTTCCTTCATGCATTAAGACCAGTCTGCTGGAGACACCACTTTACGTCAAAACCTGAAGTGTGTGAAGGCTGTGTGCCTGTCCCTGAGGGTAGTCCTGTCAGGCTTCCTCATCACAGCCATCAGAGCTGCATTGTTAGCGCTGTGTGCATTTCCCTGTTCCTTGCCAGGGGTCCCACAGCAGGAATTGTGGTCAGGCCGTGGTGGTGTACGCCTTTAATCCCATCACTCAGGAGGCAGAGACAGGCGAATCTTTGTGAGTTAGGGGCCAGCCAAGTCTACAAAAGCTAGTTCCAAAGCTACAGAGAAACCCCGTCTCAAAAAATAAAAAGCATAGCTGGCGTTGTGTTCTGCTTGCCTAATTTCAGCTGGATGTCCACCTTCATGTTTCTGCTCTTCTATTGCCACATTCAAAATTTCCAAACCACTTCCACTTCTTCCCTTTGAACTGGACTCTACGCCGACCCTCCTTAACGACATCCAAAATTCTGTCCTTGCTGCTCTTCTTATCATTTAAAATACACTCATTCTTGAGGAAACAGGTTATACATGGCATCATGTGTGAGACTCAGTTCATAAAATTATATCCCTCAGCGAGAGAAAGCCAAGTTGGAAGAAGAGACAGTGAAAGGAGGCATCGAAGGGAAGGAAAATAAGAGTGGATACTTAGGAGATGCTTGGCTACTCATGTTTACAGTCTGGAGAAAGCCGTAGCTCACACACGGTACATATTCTTCAGTGGATAATAGCGGGAAGAAAAGCCAGGAGGCACGCACGTGAATAAGACTGCGCACCGCTGACTCTTAGTAAACTTGACTATGTCAGGAGGAAAAGCAAATCCAGTTCTACGTGAAATAAGGACAAAAATAAACAAATCCCCAAATTAGAACTCTTCTTCGAATATTATTTTATCACCAAACTCACAATCCTGCAGCAAAGATCTTGAGAGTAAATGTCAAGAAGGACTGGGTGAAGAAAAGGGCAATCCTGAGAGAGGACAGCCCTGTGGGAGAGCTCACTAAGCTTAGGTCGAGGTGCCAGAGGTGTGGCTTAGGAAACAGGAGACTTGGTGGATGCTTGTTTTGTTTTGTAGGTGCTGCAGTCGGAATGAACCTCAGAGATCATTTAACTCGGCCCCCTTCTGTTGGAATCTAAGTTAATGTGCTGAGAATATCAGATTTCTCTAGCAGATGGCCCTCCCGCTGCAAGTAAGATAGGGAACGCCTTTAAGTTATTTCATTTTTCCGTAGTTAAAACTAATACCAGGATATTGCATAAAAAAGGATAACAGCTTGCATTAGTATGGAACCGTGCTTATAAAATTCTGGGATTTCGCATTATCAGTGAGTGCATGCCCTTTCTGCCGCTGTGACGTGGAACACACTGAGGCCATGTAGTTTATTAGCTGAACTGTGGCACTTAGGAAGAGAAGAGGGGAGGCTATTAATAACCACCAGGGAACAATAGCACCCACTGGCAGAGTTCCTGTCACTCCAGGCTGCATGACCATTTCCTTTTTACCCAATTACAGACGTCCCAAGGCTGAAATCCAGGGGAGCTTTCCGTGTGAAAGGTTATGAGCTACAGTGTGCGTCAATGGGATGAAGGTCGCAGGCAACATTGCTCAGAATGTGAGACCTGGGCCGTGTCTTCCACCTTTGCAGTTCACACCTGTTTCCATCCACGGGCGATGCCTGGTGTTAACCTGTTCATTTAGCAAGGCTTGAGAGGCAGGGAGACAAACATTGAGGACAAGTCACACCAGATTATATATATATAATACATATATATGTATAATAATCATTTATAATAACTCTATTTATAATAAATTAGTTTCTCATGGAACTAATCTACCACCCCACCCCAGCTAGGCCTGACCCACTGTAGAGAAACAAAATTAACCCCTTGGTGAAGGCGGAGTGCACATTACCTGCTTAGCCTTCACAAAGGCCCTCCTCTTAAAGGCCATAACACCTTTATATAAATTCAAGTGTGACCTCTGGATGTGACTATGTCTTTTTCCTGTTCCCAGCTCCTACAGAAAGCCACCGCTCCCAGACAGTATTAAAATGGCTTCTTTTGTTTTCCTTTCCTACAGAAAGATAAAGTTTCCCTGTTCCTACCACCCTGTGGATTCCTTCGTGGACCTTTCTTCAAACCTCCCAGTACTCACAATGGATCTAAAAATAGTTCCCTAAAGTTTGATACCTCTGTCTCTATTCTGATTGTTCTAGGCACTCGACATATCCATGTAACAATTTGGTAAGGAAGACACTATTTTTTACTCTTATTTTAGAAATGAAGAAACCAAAATAGATAGAGATTAACTAACTTGCCCAAAAGTCCAAGCAGATGTGGTAGCCTATAAACAGGGCAGCCACATTCCAGGGCCTAAACTCTTCGCCCCTAAATCATATAATCTCTCATCAGAATCATGTCATTCACCCTTGAGTCTAAACATCTCTAACTGGAGAATTCTTCCCTCAACTCTGAGCCCAGGGTCATTGGTACCCTGCCAAGTGTCTCTGGTGATGTTTCTATTTTTAGTAGGGCAAGTAGCTGACCCTCCATGGACTCCAAGGTCCATTTTTCTTTCCCTTGTTCATGTTTTGCCCTCTCTGTTGCTTCTCCAGGTCTTCTAGCATGTTCTCCTTCAGTGAGCTTTCTTGGTTCTGTTTTGGTGTGCTCAGTGTTACTAGAGGTACCCCTCCATTGTAGTTTTGTTCTCTGGCTCTTTTCTCATTTTCTAGTTGGTTCAGGGCAGATCAGAGGCACCAAGCATTGGTTTTTACTAGTGATGAATTGAATATTTCCCAGAAGAGATCTGCTATCTTTTCCAATATGACATTTTTATAAATGCACACTGGATTTCACTTGAGATTCTGTGGGTATAATTATATGTTTAGATCCATATTTTTAATCTACTGTCTTCAATTTTTTTATTTTCTTTCATCTTGGTAGAAAACCTCTTCATTTCTGAAAGGGAAGATAAAGCTTAAATGCTAACTTTTCTAGGGATTTTTCCTTGACCCCTCTCCCCATCTCTGTATTCCAAATAGAATAAACCTTCCCCGACCTTTTGCTACCATATAAACTCATTTATACCACTGACTGTTTTTCTCAGTGTGCACCTAGCTGTCTATTAGTAGGATTCCTAGTCGTGGAGGATGTGGACTCTGAACTGGCCATCTTTTGTAGCCAGGTAAGGCTTCCAATGGTGGGACTGGGTTACACTCTTTTAATCTGTTGGCTGAGGAGGTCCTATGGAGATCTCTAAACAACCCAAGTTGACGCTAGAACCAAAGGTTTCTTTCTGAAAACTGACAGTGGGACTTCATTGCCAAGGACATCTTAGGTACAGCTCACGGAATGCAGAGAGGTCAAGCTGGTGCTGGCATGGAGCCTTCACTCTGGCATTCTAGTCTCTGTCTTGAGAAGGTGCTCTGCAGGCCATGGAAAGAGAGACATGGACACCAACTCAGCCACAAAACCCTCAACCTACAATCTGCCCTGCCTGCAAGATGGGCTGGGGCAAAGGTGGTGCAGAACTCGTGGGAGTGGCCAGCCAATATTTGTTTTAACTGGAGGCCCACACCAGAAGAGGGAGCCCAGGTCCTACATTGCTTGCAAGGTCAGGAACCGGAGACTGGATAACCCAGAAGACCTAGGATAGAACCAAACATGACTGCGCCCCCCCCCAAAAAAAAGTCAATGAAAGATTCTTAATGATGATCTGCTACACTTAGAGACTGATTCGGTCATCAGCTGAGAAGCAGATGGGAGCAGCTGGTGAGACCCACAACTGGCACTATGCTGGGAGAATGTCTAAATTGAGGTCTCCATCAGGTCTCTCACCTTGGAGACAGGGGAACCCCAAGGAACAGGAAAAGGACAGACTATAGGAGCCAGAGATTGAAGCAAAAAGCACCGAACCTGCACGGGTCTGCCTCGGGTCATCTGCGTATACGTTGCTTGGTGTTTTTGTGGGACTCCTAACAGAGGGAGCAGGCGTAGCTCTCTAATTCTTTTGCCTGCTCTTAGGACTCTTTGCCTCCCCATTGGGTTTCTTTGCCCCACCATGATAGAAGGGTGTTTGCCCTTGCTGTATTGTATCTTCTTTCGTCCTGTCTGACTGCTGTTTCTTACAGGCCTGCCTTTTTCAGGAAGAAGAAATTGAGGAGGAATGTATCTGGGGGAGAGGGGAGATGGAAAGGGAACTAGGAGGAGTGGAGGGAAGAGACACCATTCTCGGGATATAGTGTATGAGAGAAGAATCTATTTTCAATAAAAAATTTAAAAACAGTTTCACACATTTTTTCAATGTATTTTGGTCATATCTTCATTACATTACTTCATTACCCTCCTTCTATAACACCCTAACCCTGTTTCCCTTCTAACTCCATGTCCTGCTATTGTTTTATATTGTTCTTTACAATCCCCTGAGACCAATTAGTGCTGCCCACATGCACATGGGTGTATGCATGAACAGCCACTTAGATGTCTTACAGGAGTGCTCAGGGCAAAGTCCGCAGGTCCATGACACTTGGTTTAGCTGTAGCTTCGTTTTTAGCTTTTTGTAGGTCTTAGTTTATGAGGGTGTAGGATGAAGAAACTTGATTTCTTTCTTCCCAACCGAGACTGCCTATTTTTAGGTCGATTTTATCTTTCTTATTCTAAAATTTGAATTTTGACTCTAAGTGTTTTAATTACTTAAATGTGAGTTGTCATCTTGAAGACTACTATTTAAAAACACGGGCAGTTTTTCCCTTACTTCATTCCCTGGAACTGCAATGTGGTTAGTTATGTAACCACCCTGCATGTACTTTGTGCCTTGCTTTCTGAGACACATATGTTATAAACATGGCAAGACAAAACAGCCAACTTCTATTAGGAAGACCCATGTCTTAAAGCAATTAATTAGAGTAGCAATGCTATCTTCCACATCACCTAGTTCTTTGGGGTTGTTAACAATCTCTGTGATTGGACTGCCCTTCCTTTACTAATTGCTGGTTATTTAACATGAAATTGGAAAAAATAATTTCTTATCGCATTTTCTTCAGATGAGTTACACAATAGGTCTGGTTTTTGTTTTCTTTTTATCCTCATGCTATAACTGAAGCCATTTGAAGCATTTCCATACCCTGGGCATCTTTCCTACCATTATAAATACTTAAATGTAAGTAAGGCAGGAAGTCCTATTTGGCAAACAGGAAAAAAAAATCTAAGACTGAGGCAATATGATAGAAATTTTTTTTCTAATGATTGATCAATGGAAAATCATCAGCCATAAATATGTTTATTATAACACTGGTTTAAACTAGCTTCAGGGATCTGAGGAGGTGGCTTGGTTGGTAAAATGCTTGCCACACAACCATGAGGACCTGAGTCCGGATCCCCAGCATCCATCCCCTCACTGGAATACAGAGGCAGGCAGCTTGTTCAACTTCACAGTCTAGCTGAATCAATGACCTCCAGATCCAGTGAGAGACCCTGTCTTAAAAAATAAAGTGGCATAGCCAGTTGCTGGTGGTACACAATCCAATCACAGCACGTATGAGGCAAATGCAGGTGGATCTCTGTGAGTTCAAGGCCAGGCTGGTCTACAAAGCAAGTTTCAGGACAGCCAGGTCTGTTACACAGAGAAACCTTGTATCAATAAACAAACAAACAAACAAATAAAGCAGCATAAGATGTCTAGTTGGGACATTTTCTCCCTCATTTTATGATAACACCATTTAAATTCTTTTCATATGTATATACAGTAATGGGTTTCCATATGGCTTTTCAAATAGTCTTTAGTGTTAACTGTCACCCCCATATTTCCTCCTTTGCCACGCTCTCTCATCCCTTTCCCCAGCTTCTCCTTTATAGCACCATATTCTACTTCCCTTTCTTAGAAGATTCCCTCCTCCCCTCCGGTCCCTTACTATGTATCTAACCTAAGTGGTTATTCATATTGGAGCTAACATAAATAAGAGAAAACATACCATATTTATCCTTTGGATTCTGGGTTACCTTACTCAGGATGACTGTTTCTAACCAAATTTCATAATTTCATTTTTCTTAGCAGATGAATAATACACCATTGTATAAAAGTACCACATTTTCATCATCCATTCATCAGTTGGTGGGCTTAGTGAGATTTTTGTTTTGATAACTTTTGTCTTTCTGTTGTAGCTTGTTTTCGTTTCCATCTTATGTTGTTTTGGAGAGAGAGAGGGAGCATTATGAAGTTGGGAGGTAGATAGAGAGGGTCTGGAAGTTGAGGGAGAGGAATATATGATATTGACATATTGTATGGAAAAAATTTTAAGGATAAAATATTAAAATGTAGGGCGGTGGTGGAGCACGCCTTTAATCTCAGCACTTGGGAAGCAGAGGCAGGGCAATCTCTATGAGTTAGAGCCCAGCCTGGTCTACAAGAGCTAGTTTCAGGACAGACAGGCTCCAAAGCCACAGAGAAACCCTGTCTCAAAAAGAAAAAACCAAAAAAAAATATTAAAATGTAAAACAACCCCTGCCATTGATTTCTGGCCTCTACACTTGTGTATGCATCTCTCTCTCTCTCACTCTCTCTCTCTCTCTCTCTCTCTCTTTCTCTCTCTCTCTCTATCTCTCTCATGCACACACACACACACACACACACAAATAACTTTAAAAATCTAGTAATACAGCTCAATGGTTGAATTCTTGGTATGGGCGTGACCCTATCTTCAATTTCCAGCATTACCAAGCAACAACAAAAGAATGTGTTTTAATTTGTCTATGCATTTTAAGAAATCATGCTACAGAGTAGAAACAAAACATTTTCCAACAGTTTCTCTGTGTGTTATTGCTTTCTGACATGGATGTGGAAACCCAGACATCTAACATGAGCACTAAAATTAAACATGCAATATTGATAGCATATGGCTTCAAGCCTGCCTGGTCAGAAATTCAACTGCCTTGGATGCTTTTACTTAGTTAATTAGGTGTCCAGCTACAAAGCACTTACTGATAGCAGAGAGAAGCTGACTGTTCAGTTTTCCTCAGTCTGGGGGTTTCTTTCTGAGAAATGGTGATAACATCTTGGGATGGAATGAAGAGTAACACAGCATTAGCAGAAAGAGTTCATTTAGGGAAAACTATCGGCGGCTGGCCATGTCAGAGGAGCAGTAGGTGGCAATTGAAGTTCAAGGTGTTAGCCCACCAGGAGGAATACCTCTGATGGGTCAGTCTTGGTTAGGCAGGTCCCCTAGACCAAGACCACAGACCCCGAGATGTCTTTTGCTTCTGCTGTGCCTTTACATGTTTGCTGTCACTATCTTTCTCTGGCATCTGGCATGATGCAAATGGCAGTAGGGGATTCCCACTGCCTGTAATGTAGTGTGTTTATATCATGGAGATATCCCCTTCTACTGGGCATTTTTATCTGTGAATTGAAGGTGATTCTCCCCTAAACTGTACTGTCTGCTGATAACAATAATGTTAGCTTTTACAGAGTTTTGATGAACAAAAATAAACACAAGAAAATGCTACACAACCAGGGCCTATGAAATTCACCTAAGGAGCTGCATAGGCCATAGCAAGGGTTAATGATTAAGAAAAACAGTTGAGTCTCAGGAGCCATGCTAGCTCAAATTCCTTTCATCTTAATGCTGAAAGATGCTGAAAGACAGGTTTCAGTGCGCATCATTAGCTGAAACAAAGCTTTGAAATAACCTCAGGATACCTCAGATGCTTTGGTAATAGCTTTAAGGTGAACAACCTCAGAAAACAATCTAAGGTTTACAAGGATACACAGCTGAGATCAAAAATATAAAGTAGCCCAATTGTTGCTAGCTGGTGCACTTTCCTTGCTAGATTTGTTTGGTGATCAAGGTGATGATTAATTTCTTCTGCACATTTTCCCCTCAAACTCCTGATATAAGAAACTATTGATGAGTGGGTATGTACCCCAAAGATTTAAAGTAGAGCTTACTGATTCCTTTTTGTATATAAAAGTTTAGGTTTTTGATTCCTTTGAGAGATAATCAATAAAGTAATTGGCCCTTTCTTTGTAACTGCAAAATGAAACCTGCCAGTAAAAGACCTAACTGAGGAAAATATTTCACTTGCCCACATGGTTAACCTAAAACAAGTTGCTTGGGTATGAATGTATGTGGGTTCTTCTGACAATTTGTTTTCAACCTATAATATATAAAATGTTTAATCATGAGAGGGATATGCAAAACATGCTTTTTTTTACTGTTTGTTTTGTATTCATTGTAATCATTTACTTGAAAAACAGAATGGAGCCACATTGTAATTCCTATATCGCCTGAAAAACCTTTATTGGGGTATATAAGCTGTAGCAAAAAAGTATATAGTAGAAAGAATGCAGAAGGATAGAGAATAAAGAAAAGGATGCCATCAAGACACAGTGTGAGTGTCTTTCTCCCTAACCCTCTCAGATAGAAAAGTCTAGTATTCGCCAGCACTGTGGACTCCTTTTGAACCCTGTGTTATCTGGGGGCTGCCTCCCTCCACCCCAGGCAGTGACAGAAAACACTGCTAGCCAAAGGGAGTTAGGAACACTGATGAGTTAGTGAACATTATGTCAGTGTGACAAAGAAACCTCCCTGATACATTCACCTTCTGAAAGGAAAGATGGATTCTGATTCAGAGTTTTGCCGGATGTGGCTCACGATTCCTTGATCCTGTTGCCTTTAAGAATGTAACCAAGAATGCAAGCAAGAGGTGGCTGATGTAGAAGGGCTGCTTGCTTTCTGGCAGGCAGAAAAGAGAAGTAAGAGGAGACAAATAAGGAAGGGGGCATGAATCATGGTCTAAAGATCTCTTTCAATGGCATCACCAATGTCCAGACTTCCTCCATTTCAGCCTTACCTGTGAAAGGTTTCACCACCACCCCTCGATGGCATCATGGGCTGGGGACTATACATAAAACACAGAATCATCTCAGATCCAAACTATAGAAACTAGTTTCTAAACACTCAGTACATACCGAAGACTATGAATCATTGTACGGTGTTATTGTTCTGTTGCTATATTTTCCTATAAAGCTGAAAAAGTACATATATAATACATTTAATTTTAGTCAATGTATAAAGGCAGCTTAATGTTTTTTCTAGCATGAACATGTTGCCTAATATTAAATAGTTCTTTCCCTTGATTATAAAAATATTTCCCACCTCATTAGAGTGGATTTTGTAAAACCACCAGTTGGTTTTTAACTACTGCATTAGTTTCTTACATATACACCCCATTCATTGGGTCGTTTTGAGTATTCAAAACATATTAAAATGTCATGCATGAACTTATTTATCCCCCTTGAAAATTCTCAAGTTCTTGCCACTAAAAACACCAAATTATTATTTGTTTAAGAGCTTTCTCAACTATTGCATATGTTAATATAACTCATCAATCATCTCTTACATCCATGCAAAAGATGAGTTTATTTTGAATTATATTTGATTTTGAGCACCAAACTTGCCCATTTTAATGAATTACTTTCATGAAAATGATTTTTTAAGTTTAGAAATGCTAATATTTCAATGCTCATCATACAAGCAGAACAGTGCTGAATACTTGATTATCTTACAACACACATAATCTAAACACAAGTATAAAAATTAGGACATTAACTTATGAGTAGTGAAGAAAGGTAGAAAGAAACATTCTGTCCATTCTTTCATGGGTGATTTTTTCATAAGATTAAATAGACTGGGTGCAATCAGAGATTCACCATAAGCTGTAAGGTAACTAAGTCAGGGTTGAACTGTTCAGGCTCGTAAAATAATGGCACTATTGAATGTTAATGCACTGCGGCTCTCTGACACACCTTGCAATGTAAGCCTGGCTTTCTCCAGCAGCAATAGCTACAGAACAGATGGACGTACATTAGGAGAGTGTAATGTGACACCTTTTATAAGACAAAATCTTAACCTTAGGAATCTTCAACTAGAGCCAAGTGAATGTTTTTGAATCAATGCCATGCAGGAAGAGCTCAAAGCTAAAACGCTGTCAGCACTTCTGAGATTAACCTTGGTTTATGAAAGGCATGAACTGATACTCTCTAGGGGCTGATGAACTGTGAAAATAAAGGGGCAGAGACAATAGAGGCATTCTGGAGCACACATTTTCCACCATAAAGACAATAAAGGCATTCCAGAGCACACATTTTCCATGAGAAAGACGATAAGACATTCCGGAGCACACATTGTCCATCATAAAGATAATAGAGACATTCCGGAGCACACATTGTCCGTCATAAAGATGATAGAGACATTCCGGAGCATACATTGTCCGTCATAAAGATGATAAAGACATTCCAGAGCACACATTGTCTGTCATAAAGAGAATAGAGACATTTCAGAGCACACATTTTCTATCAGAAAGTCAGAGTTTTCTACATTGAACTCTGTAGAAAACACAGTCTTTTCAGAGATTATTTTTAAAACCCTAGATACTGAATTTAACAGTAGAATTACATATAATTTCAGTTTCAACATTCTTTCCTACGTGTTGACAAAAAGAACCCTCTCAGATACTTAACAGATGTTGCATTTTTAAGCATACTTAATTTCTTATTTTGAAATCATCTCTTGGTTTGTACACAACTTAATTATTATGATAATGCATCATTTTGAATTGGCAATCAAGTATCCCTTGAGTTGGACCTTGGCTTCTGCTTCCTTTTAAAAGGCAAAGCTTACTATACTTTGGATTCAACTCTTTTAAGACTTAATGTCTTCATTTTTCACATGAGTTCTTAATCCTGTTGGCTCTTCAACGGTGTACCTGTTACAGTGGTACCTCAAGTGTTCATCAAATAGGTCATCACTACCAGCTCTTGGAAGAACTGGTCTCATCTCACTGGCTTTTGAATAAGCATTCACTTGAGGAAGATGTTCATATGCTTTCCTTTCTTCTCCCCACTTACTATCTACCACTTGATTCAGTGAAGCTAGTATATGTGTATTCTTGTGGTAACATTCCGATCATGTGGGACTGGGGACTGTCATGGATTCAGATCTATAAAATTAGAGTGGGATTCAAAGAAGTCTCTGAAGATGATTTGTTCATATCTTTAAGATGTCATACCTTATGAAGAAAGAAGCTACAGAAAAACTCACTTTAGTAATTCTTGTTGTTATTTAAAATCTCTGTGGTATTCTACAATGAAATCTTACTTCATGTTCACATATATCAGTATGAATTTCAAGGGCTTTGGGTTACACCTTCCAGAAGTCAGGCTCTCTTCACATTGAAGCTGTATCTCTCATTCTTTGGGGCATTATCCATTCAGTGTTAGAGGTTCATGTGATGCTCTGTGCTGAGCCAAGAAGTGTACACAGCTCTTTCTTTGAATTTATCTTGGTTGTAACTCTGTCATGTGGTTGTTTCTAACTTCAGAGGAGAATGGGAAGTATATTCCAGTTATGTGACTAGGAACAAGGTACGAATATAGATCATGTTGCCAGAGTACATTGTGAGCATATTACTTATAGTACTCCTAAGCTCTAAAATTGTTGATCATGTACAAACATAATACATCACTCTTTGGCACAGATGGATAATTAATGAATAACAATCAATGTTCTGCTGGTTAAATCTTCACTTAACATATCTGATGGGAAATAGCAGCAACATGATCTTGTTCAATATGCAAAACTATTTGAGACAAACGTAATTTAAAAATTGATTTAATGAAAGTGTATTTTTCATGTTTCTTTAAAAATATTTTATTAGTTCTTTGAGAATTTCATACAATGCATTTTTATTATAGTCGCCCTTCACTATTTCACCCTCCACTATTCCCCCAACATCCCCTCAAATACCTCAATTTCCTATCCCCATTTCATCTCCTCCTCCTCTAATAAAAATGTCTTTTAAAAATTAACTTTGATTATTCAGTACTTTGCTACCTAGTTGGGAGGTACACCATTTTCGTTATAATTTTCCTAGCATTTCCAGCAGCTACTTTCTGAGTTGCAAATGCCTCTCCAGAAGACGCCTGTTCTGGCAGACTAGGAGGGTCGCTGCATTCCAGGAACAGCTGCTGAACAGGAACAGTGTAATCATGCACATGGACCCATGCATGTAAAACTCTAAGAGCCAGAAACTTCAGAAAAATGCTGCTAAAAGCTGGATAGAACATGGGGGTAATTTACAAAGGAGGAAGATTCCTGTTAGGTAGGCCTCTCATCTGAAGGCTGGGAACCACATAGAAGAAGCACTTTCCACAAGGGCCTGGGAGGAAAGAACAACTCAAGAGTCTTTACTCTAACGTTCCTGATAAACAAGTGAAGGGAGATATATTTCAGCAAAGAAATGACATGAGAAAAGTCCTACGAAGAGCAATAAGACAAGACAGTCATCAAGTGCAAGCCACGAAAGAGCAAACACTTGAACAAAGTGCTTTAAAGACAAGCAACTAAATATGGCACGTCAGCTCAGCAAAATGCAGAGGGGCGAAGGAAAGTAATGTAATATCAGTCATAATTTCTCATTAGAGAAAAATACAAATCGCCGGCAAATACATAAACCATATTCAGAAATGACAAATGGACTGAGAAAGAAATCAAAGAATAATACCTTTCACAATAGCCTCAAGAAATATCTTAATAGGCAAATGAAAGACTTGTGTTATAAAACTTTAATATGCTGAAGAAAGAAATGAAAGAAACTATTGGAAGATGGAAAGATTTCCCATGCTCATGGATTAGTAGGATTCATATAATGAAAAGAGGTAGCCTACCAAAAGCAATCCACAGATTCAATGCAATTTCCATCAAAATTTCAACACAATTCTTTATAGACCTTAAAGGACAATTTTCAGCCTCATATGGAAACACACACACACACACACACACACACACACACACAGAGAGAGAGAGAGAGAGAGAGAGAGACAGAGAGAGAGAGACAGAGAGAGAGAGAGAGAGAAAGCCTCACAGGGAGCTTAGAAAATCCAAAACAATAAAAGAATTGCTGGAGATGTCACCATTCCTGATCTCAAATTATATATCAGAGTTATAGTAATAAAAACAGTATATCATTGGCTTAAAACTGACACATAAATCAACAGAATTGAATTGAAGACACAGACATAAGTCCAAACACCCATGGATGCCTTATCTTTGATGAAGAATGCAGAAATACACATTGGAAATATTATGGCATCTTCAATAAATGGTGCTGGTCAAGCTGGATTCCTGAATGTGGAAGAATACAAATGTATCCATAGTTATCATCCTGCACAAGACTCGACTCCAAGTGAATTAAAGACCTCAACATAATGCTAAATACACTGAATATGACAGAAAGCAAAGTAGGGAACAGTATTGAACTACCGGCACAGTAAGACTTTCTGAACAGGACACCAATAACACAGGCACAAAGAACAACAATAAATGGGGCCTCGTGTAACTGAGAAGCTGCTGTATGGCAAAGGACACCATCATTTACACAGAGCCGTGGGCTACAGAATGGGAAAATACTTTTACACATCCAATGGAAGACTAATATCCAGAATGTATAAATAACTAAACAAATGTGGGCATTAGAAAATCAAATAACCCAATTAAATTGGGGTTAGATGTAAACAAAGAGTTCTCAAAAGATTAAGCATACATGGTTGAAAAACACATAAATAAATGTTCAACATCAGGGAAATGCAAATTAAAACTACTTTGAGATTTTATCTAACTGACTGGTGAGTCAGAATGGCCAAAGTGCTAGTGAGGCTGTGGAGTAAGAGAAACACCCATTGATCATGGGACTTCAGAATTGTGTAGCAATTATGTAAATGAATGTGACCATTTCTCAGGAAGTTGGGAATATATCTACCTCAAGACCCAGCTATAACTCTATGGTATATACCCAAAGGATGCTGTATCTACCTCAGAGACACTTGCTCAACCATGTTCATTGTTGCTCTATTCATAATAGCCAGAAATTAGAAACTATGTCCTTCAATAAATGACTGGATAAAGAAAGTGTGGTACATTTGCACAATGTAATATTACTCAGCTATTTAAAATTTTTAATGAAATCATGAAATTCACAAGTAAATGGGTGGAGCTGGAAAAAATCATTCCGAGTGAGGTAACCAAGACTCCCAAAATCAAATATAGTATGTATTCCCCAATATGTGGATGCTAGCTGTCAAGTAGTCAATAAGTAGGCTATAATTAATATTAACCCAAGGGTTGATTATAGAGTAAGTGACTAAGAGGAAAGAAGGGTCTCCCTAGAAAGGGGAAATCAGATACATAGTTATGGATGGGCAGAGAAGAAAATATGGGTAGAGACTGCTAAAACAAACAGCCATTTGAGAGGTTGTATGGGAACATAATATAAGTTTCTTAAAGTATATAAATACATGAAAGAAGTCTAACTTGAATCACCAAAAAACCAGGGGAAACAAAACCCCATCCAGACACCTTTCACCACCAAATAGAACCTTTAGTGATGGAAATGGGTGACGTCTAATCTAGTTGTAGGTCAAAAGGGTCCCTTGGGAACCTCCAGACAACCCAGGCTATTGCCAAAGCTATTGTTTGTTCTCCACAAACTGATGGCAATGCCATATTGCTAGAGACAACACCCACACAACACACGGAACTGGCGTGGTTGAGCTGGTGTCTACAGAGAGCCTTCATTCCTACTGATTCGCGTTCACGGTAGTGAAAGGTATTCTGCATGCTGCCAAAGGAGAAAGATAAACACCAGTCCAGCTATAAAACCTGTGACTTACTATTGTGACCTGCGTGAAAGCAAGAAATTCAAGTAGCATGAAAGTTGTAGGAGTAACCGATCACTCTTTCATTGGATTTCAGGGCAAGTCCATGAGGTAGAACCCATGCCTGACACTGCTCTAGTACCTCACAACCTGAGAGAAGAAAGGCCACTGACGTAGGGGAAAACCAAATGCTACTGTTCCATTGAAGGAATATAGTGACAAAAATGGCTTGTAATGACGTTCTATATTCATAGAACAGTGTCTTGCTCGGCTATCATCAGAGAAGCTTCCTTCTGTAGTAGATGGGAACAAATACAGAGACCCACAGTTGGACAACATGCAGTGCAGAGTGATCTATCTTGAAGCACTCTTTCCTAAATGAGATATCGCCATCAAATCCCTCTCCACAGGGCACAGGGAACTCTGCAGAAGAGGAAGTATAAACATTGTAATAGCCAGTAGAGATGGGAGACATCAAGGAACAAGACCTAAATGCCAACAGTGCTGATGCACATGTGAAATCACAGAGACCGTGGCAGCACGGACCGGCCCTGCACAGGTCTAAGTCAGGCTGGGCTCTAGTACTGAGGAGCAAGTTGACACAAGCTTTTATACCTAACCCACAAACTATTTCCAATTAATACCCACTCACAATAGAAAGATTAGTTAACTCCAAGGGAGCCTCACTGGGTATCCAAACCAAACTTAAGAGCAGGCCCCATGTCCAACAGTAGATGGCCAACACAAAACAATGCAGGTGGTTTTGGAGGGTTTTGTTTGTTTGTTTGTTTTGTTTTGTTTCTTGTCTCATAATGATTTGTCTGGACATTTTTTACCTATATCACATGGTTTTAAATTTTGTGTTTTATGTGTATGCAAATGTGTGTGTCTCTGCATCTGTATATTTTCCTTATGGATTTTTGGTTCCTTTTTTTCCTGTTTTATTCTGGTCTTGTTTGTTTGTTTTCATTTTATCTTATTTTTATTTTATTTATTTATTTTTTAGATCCCTGCTTGTTTTCTAATAAGAAAGAGAGCACAAAAGGATGTGGATTTGGGTGGTTAGGGAGGCAAGAGGATCTGGGAGGTATTGGAAGAGGGGTATTTATGACCAGAACATATAGTATGGAAAATGTATTTTCCAATAAAGGAAATAAATAAAAATATTCGGCATCCTTAGCCATAAGGAAAATGCTATACTTATTCTGGGTATGAACATGGAGGACTCCATGACAGCCTACTACCAAGAAACTTAGATGCCCATGTTTATTGTGACACTATTCATAATAGCCAAGATATGGAACCATTCCTAATGACAGTGCTAGAATGGGAAGAGAAAGGAGCAGAAAAATTCAATGAAACAGTAACTGGTTATTTTGAAAGATATTGGTCTACATATCTGGGAAGTCCCAACTAACTTCAATACAGAGAAATCCATTCTATCTTAGATGACAATACTAGAGCCCCTGTTTGCCTTTACTTCATATTTAGTTAATTTTCTTGTCACTGTGATGGATACCTGAAAGAATTAACTTGAGGGAAGAAATATTTCTGGGGGGCATGGTATAGAGAGTATAGTCCATCTTGGTGGGAAAGGTTGACAAATAAGACTCAGTCCATGATGAGAGGAGCTCTCAGAGGCTAACCCCATCACTGGACTGGCAGGCCACAGGTGGCTCTGACCTACAGTCCTAAAGGCTTATCCAGAATGACCTGTCAGCTCATAAGGTCCTAAGTAACAGCATCGCACCAGAATGCACCCCAGTCATGGTCTGAGATTTTCATACTGAGAAGGACAGACCCATGAGACCTTTGAACTACTACACTCCATCAGCTGACCTTCCAAGAGGTGACATCACACAGAAAACCCATTTCCCTTATTTCCAGTGCCAGAGTCATGGATCAAGGATTTTCTCCCAGGGGAGAGAAAGATGAAGCAGATAAGACATGTGGCTCCAAATATTACCCAATAGCATGTGGTTGACACACTGCAGTAAAGATCCTGAAAACCAAGGTACAGAGATATCAGCAAAGAAAGAGGACTGCCCATAAGACTGGCCGCTCACACCTCTTCAGAGAGAGCTGTTGAACAGAAGGTGGCACAGTGGCATTTTCAAAGTGCTTAGTGAGAATGGGCGGAATAATTAGCTGTCAACTAAGAATTCTATTTACAGCAAAACTATTACTAACAATGAAAGCATAAAGACTTTCTCAGATAAACAAAAATTGAGGAAACGAATGGACCTGGGGGCAGGCATTCAAATACAGACAAAAAATGAAGAACATATGGAACAGGTATAATTATGTGACACTGTATGTTAGGGTTTTATTGCTATGAAGAGAACCCATGACCATAACAACTCTTATAAAAGAAAACATCTAATCGAGGCTGACTTACAGTTCAGAGGTTTAGTCCATTGTTGTCATGGTGGGAAGCATGGCAGCATGCAGGCAGACACGGTACTGGAGAGGTAGCTGAGAGTTCCACATCTGGATACACAGGCAGCAGGGAGTGACAGTGACACACTGGCCAGGTTTGAGCTTCTGAGAACTCAAAGCCCATGACCTAGTGACACACCTCCTTCAACAAAGACAAACCCACTCCTACAAGGCCACACCTCCTAATAGTGCCACTCCCTTTGGGCCTATAAGGGCCAATTTTATTTAAACCACCACAATGTATAAAGGCATATTTATTCTCATAAAACTGATGAGAACAAAATACATAAAAGATATAACTATACATACAAAGCTACATTGATCAGTGATCGAGAAATGCAGTACATCTGCTAATAACTCCACAGAGGAGACTCCTGGGGCCAAAGTCATAGTGGGCTAAGGAAGAATTCCCAGTGGTGACAGCAACCCATAGAAGCACACAGAGATATGCATGAAAATAAGAATAGTAATAGCGAAAAACCCATACGTGTGCATTTGCTACCATCACTTTTCTAAAATTATTTAAATGATAATATTAGAAGGTTTAAAAAGACAAGATTTTGTAAATGTACCACATTTTCCTTATCCATTCTTCAGTTGAGGGGCATTTAGGTTGTTTCCAGGTTCTGGCTGTGACAAACAATGCTGCTATGAAATGTGGTACATTTACACAATGGAGTGCTACACATCAGAAAAAAATAATGACATCTTGAATTTTGCAGGCAAATGGATGGAGCTAGAAAACATAATTCTGAGTGAGGTAACCCAGGCCCAGAAAAACAATTATCACATGTACTCACTCATATGTGGTTTTTAAACATAAAGCAAAGAAAACCAGCCCACAAATCACATCCCAGAGAACCTAGACAACAATGATGACCCTAATAGAGACATGAACAGATCTAATCTACATGGGAAGTAGAAAAAGACAAGATCTCCTGAGTAAATTGGGAGCACGGGGACCTTGGGAGAGGGTTGAAGGGGAGGGGAGAGGCAGGAAGGGGAGCAGAAAAAATGTAGAGCTCAATAAAAATCAATAAAAAAGGAAATACAAAACAAAAAAAGAGAAGATTTTGTAAAGTAATAACGACAATGACTTGTTTGGGGTACTTTTGGGGAAACACATACATACATAACACACGCAGCAGATACACCACAAAACAGAGACTGGGAATAGGATTTCACATGCTCATGCTGTACTAGGATTAAGTTAGTATAAATATGATGCCGGTTCTGGTTAGTTAAAATTGCATTATTATGAGCCATAGAGAAAATATCAACAAAATAATTATAATGTGGACAAACATAAGAAAATGAACTACTGAACTACTATACACAAAATACCTTTTTTGGACACAAAAGGGGAGTCTGAATGAGAACACGGGACCAAAGGAGACAGGAGCCACGGAAGCAAAAGTAAAATGACAAAAACACAACCACATCACTTATAACAAAATATGGAGGGTTTTATAATGTCAATCAAAGACAGTCTGTCGGACTAGATTTTCAAAAACCTCTGATCATATACAGCCTACTGCAAAAAAATCTACTTTCTATAAAGGGATGAAAAATATCATAATGCAACAATCACAAGAAGAAAGCAACACATGCCCTAGACATTTATCCTTGAATCATTTACATTCACTATATAGCTGCACAGCCTGTAAGATAGTCACTAATCTTTTAATCTATTCCTTCAGCCAAACTTAACTGCTATCACTCAGTCAACCCATGAGGATCCCTAGACCAGTTCTAGTACATGAAATAGCACGAGATTCTGAAACACATTCAGTCATATTAGGCACTTTCTTATCAACCTGCTGTGCCAACACACCTGAAGCTCAGAACTCAGGGGATCAAGGAAAGAGGACAGACAGTTCAAAGATGTTCTGGTTAACTAGCAAGACCCGCCCTGAGAAGACCAGAACAGCAAAAATCAGTCTTATCAGTAAGTACTCTTTAGATCATTTTAGCAGCTCTTTTGATCACTCACAGTATTCTCTTCAGTGTTAGCAAACGTCTTGAAGGCGAGGAACTATGGAAGCTGGAAGAGAAATCTGTCAATGATGATGGTAAAACCAGAATGGCATTGAAACGTATCCAGCACTGATGCCAAAGTATGGCAGTTCTGTGCTTGTTGCTACTCCAACTCCACGGTGATGGGAATAGAGAAGCCTGAAGAGTCCCATGATGCTGATGGCAGGTGACAGATTGCCATAGCCCCTCTCTGTTCTTTAGTTAGCCCTCCGGAAGGGGTAAGAGCGATTGAATATGAAGCAGAAACATCTATTCTTTAAGGCACTCAGGGTTTCTCTTAGCTGTCAAAACACATTGTGTAAAATTGGATTTCCTTGGGAAAACAATAACACAACCGGAAGGACAAACAGAGACACCCTAAGGCTCTCATAGCAAGTGAACAAATAGCAAGAATATTGTCTGAAGCTGAAAGGAAGGGTCAATTTTTGTGGTAGAGTAATTTAGAAGAAACGTCTCTCCTGCCATCATCCTTAGAACTGGAGAATCAGGAGCCGTGGGGGAAAACACATCACTTTGAAAACTCTTCAGTAATATCTAGCCTTAGAATTCAGTAGAAATAACTTTGGAAAGGGACCAAAGGAAAAGCCAATATCTCAGCTGTTCTCATCAGCTCAAAGAGAAAGCCTGGATTTATCAAACAAGTTGCTTGTCAGCTGATTTTAATCTCCTCAGCTCGTTATATTGGTTTTATAATTTAGGTTCTCAAATGCATGTAGCCATGAATAATTTGTTGTCTTATCCCCTATAATCAACCCATCATTGATTCCAGGACAAGGGATGAATTGGAAAATGAGTATAAATTAGTTGCAGATTGTGAAAAGGTATTTTATGAATGCTAATCAATCATGCAGTTCTGCAAATCAAGAAGAAAGCCCTCATAGGAAACTCACCATGTTGTACTGTGACCTCAGACTTCCTGCCTGAGCTGTGAGAAATACATTTCTGTTGTCTATACCATCTATTCTATAGGATTTTTGGAGGACAGCTTAAGTAATTTAACAAAATTGTCAGAATGAAACCATGATAGCATTTGAGCTTTGACCGAGAGATTTAAAGGAATATCCAAGAAAGCAGAGATTTATTGAGAACTGGATATTTTCAGAAAAAGGGAACAGTTTCTGTTTTAGCAAATAGAGGAGGAGAGCATGAGAGGTAACTCGTTCATAAGAAGCAGCAGTCAAGAGTAGCCCGGAGAAATCAATGGTTGACATTTTGTAGTGACAGGCTTTGTAAAATTATGAAGTGGCTTTGATTCTTTTCTCCTGGTTGTTGTCTAAATACCTCATCTGATATTTGCATCATATGAGATTGTTTATGTCCAACAGTGGACAGGTATGAGCACATGGCCAAGTTTTTAGTCACAGCAAAGTGCAGCTAAGCATGTCTCTCTGTAGCTGGAGGTTTCTCTCCCACCCACCAGTTCCCAAAAATCCATTCTGAGGCTTAATATTAATTTCAAACTATTTGGCCAGTGGCTCAGTCTTATTACTAACTAGCACTTACAATTTAAATTAACCCATCATTTTTATCTATATTTAGCCATGTGTCTTGGTACCTTTTCTCAGTAAGGCATTCTCATCTTGCTTCCTCTGGTTCTGGCTTGCAACTGTCTCTCTGCCTTTCCTCTTCCCAGAATTTTCTTAGTCTGGTCACCCCACCTATATTTCCTGCCAGAATACTGGTCAATCAGCATTTTTATTAAACCAATACAAGTGGCAAATTTTTACAGTATACAAGAACATTATCCCATAACATCTCTCCCCTTCCTCCTCCTTATTCCTCCTCTTACTTCTCCACCTCTTTTCTAACTAGCTAGAAAGTTTTCTAAATAATTTGGTATACTTCTAGATAATTATTTTCTAGATAATTTGTAAGAATAGTATTGGAAGAAAATGTATTAGAAGAACCATCTATAATGTCTATTTTTGTTATAATTAAAGTATTTTCAAGTTCAATTCATCTACAAGCAAGTGGTGAATGCTTAAGATCCTAGAAAGATAATCTTAAATTTTTACTATAAAAATTTAAACATCTAAATTCCCTATTTATTTGATGCTTGTACCTTGCTAAGGTGGTGCCCAGTCTGTGCTGAATTAATTGTAATTTTTTAAAAAGCCACCTGCCTACATCAGACTGTATATTCTAAAAGTTACCTAGCTGAACTACATATTTCCTTGGATCTTTCATACCTTGCCTCTATTTGCACATATGGGATAATAAGGAGCACAATTTACTGCTTTTAACAGGGAAAGTATTATAATTAAGAAAAAGAAAGCCACAGCTAATACAAAGTGTAATTTTCTCCAAAAGCTACAAATAGACAATCTCAAAAACATTTATTTAAAAATTTAAAGAACACTGAAGCAAAATGAACATTCACAACCTACATAGAACTGAAGCCTCCATTATTTCTGTTTGTTACTCAGTGTCTTTTGGCATTCCTTTTGCAATTAGCTTTCTCTGGTTTCCATTTTACTTGTAACTGTCAAACTGGATGAGTGTTTTAGCATATAATGATACTAGTTTCAACAGAAACTAATATTGCAGTTTCACAGGACATTTTATCATAAGACCATATGAATATCTATCTCAGATACTCAGCCTTGAGCCAGTTCAAATTTGAGGGTGAATGAACTTAATTAGATTAGGTCAGCCTGTAAAATTTTCCCTTACAGTGAATGTTCAATCTGTTCTAATTGTCCTGCTTTTTGTGTGTTTGTAGGCAAAGGATAAATTCACAACAAGCCCTAATTCCATGTTCAAATAAGTACTTAAATATGGGCCCACATTAAAGCAAAAGTTGTAATGGCTTTCAAATATTAAAAAAAAGAAAGAAAAGAATAAAGGAGTAGGGATACAGCTTGGTTGGTAGAGTGCTTGGTCAGGCTCATGCAATGCCTAGTACTGAAAAAAGAAATAATTAAACACAAAAAAAATTCTCAGCTAATTCATAGATAGCTAAATAAGATGATCATATTGATAGGTCTGGTAATAAATGTTGGTAACACAGTAAGGAAATAGCCCAGTGAATATACTGCTATGGGAAGTGTGCTTCAGTATAGGTTTTGTGCAGATCAATTTGGCAAAGTACGTAAAATTGAAATTCTCATCAAGAGAAACTAAATAAATTAAAATAGACTCTTAGGGTGAAAACTATATTTAAAAAGTAAGAAAACGCTTCATGTGCTGAAAACTGAAAACTTACAAAACTTACTCCTAAGTAAAAATTGCTCCACTTCTTCAGCCCCCCTCCCTCATAAAAACCAGCCTTTGCTACACTGACAGAAGAGGGCACCATTTAACTAAAAATTTTGTTAGCTACTATGAATAAACAAGTTGGATTATAGAAAAGTGAATGTACCTATGTGAAAGGTATTATAAAATAACAAAACCAGAATCAAAATACTTCACCTAATAGAAAATTCTCCCTGGAATACATCACAAAAACAGAATAAAAGGCATATGAAATTCCCCATACCTGATTTAGAATTCTGAACAAGTGTTTGCAGAGGTGAAAACATGAGAGACAAAATCAACAGAAATCAGAAGGGATTTACTCAGCTCAAGAAAGAGACAAGAAAAGTGGGACAGCATCAGGGCAAGAAGAATAGATTACCAACTCCCCAAGAGACAAAAAACTCAAATGATAATATTATGGCCTATCAAACAGAAAAGATTAGGAAAAGCAACAAAGAACTGTGTCAAAAGAAACAGAAATAAAATGGTTAAAATGGAGGATAAGCAATAAAGAAAAACAAATCCCACATCAGAGTCCAAAGACATAGCTAATATTTAAATGATAAAGAAAACTTCAAAAATAAAAAGACCTGAATCTACATACATAAAAGTTAGTGAACCCGGAAAAATGGACCTGCAACAGCTAGGGTAGAGAAGTATCCAAGGAGAAGGTTGTAGGTTTCAAAGTCTGCGAAGTGATTTTTCTCAAAAATATCCAATGACTTACAAGTTAAAAAAAATAAACTGTCATGAAACTACTTGAAACATATAAAATACAAATGAAGAACACCTATGTAAATATTAAGAAAGAAATCTAGGAAAAAAATAAGAACAATAAATTTTTGTATCCAGATCTTAAAACAATGAAAAAAGAATCTACTCAAGGATGGGATTTGTTTAAATAATACAGGGCTTGTAAAACCTTACCAATGGGACTGGTGATAAACATTTAATGTAGATTATTATATACATGAGATTAAAACAAATATGAGCACAAGGACAGAAAACTAGAAACATTTGCATGTTCTGACAATGTATAGATGATGTAAAACAAACCGATAAATGAGAATCAAAATGCTTAACCAACTCCATAAGGAGCCTCTTCAATGACCATCTTCCTTTTGAAGTAATTGGTGCTGCCAGAAGCAGATGTGTCTCATTGTAATGAAAAGTCCTAAGTTATTAAAACATTTTTAATGCCATATTCTGTAGTCTTTGAAAGGTTTGAAGAATGCCTATCCATCTGAAATACATCTCTGTACATCTAGAAACTCTAACTAACATGACTAAAAGACTATAATAAATGATTATCTATTAACTGTATTTCTTAATTATACATGACATTTTTAAATGAGCTGCACAAATACAGTATCTTAATCAAGAGCAGAAATATACAAAAAGCAAAATTGACCTTAAATGTGTACCAATAAAGCAAGATCCATACCAATGTAAATCTCTATAGTATATCCCCCTTTAAATATAAACAAACATTTATAAACAATATTTGGGAATATGGGAGTAGTTCTCTAGAATACTTCCTGCTGATTGGGGGCACTGTTAACCAGGTCTTTCATGGTGTACCCTGTGTGCTAGGTTCATCTCAGTCAGCAGTTGGGTGAAGTAATTTTTTGGGGTGTGTTTACAGTGACCTTTCAGGGGATCATGGTCTATCAAATTACATTAGTCTGGAATGAATCCACTGCTTCCCATCCTCTGTGGAAACAAAAGCAGAACCTCTTTTCCAAAGCAACAAATCCTTAGACCCAAATTTTGGAATCAAGATACCTTCAATAAAATATGTGTGTGTGTGTGTGTGTGTTTAGCTTAACAACCCTTACAATGAAATGTCCCTCTATACTTAACTCCTTCACAGTCAAAAAATTCAAAGAAAACACAATAATATACATAATCCAGACTCTCTATGTATATTGCATCTTTATGTGGCTTAATCTTTCTTTACTCCTTTTAATCTATGACTGTCTGTACTCTGTCTCTTTAAAGACTACCTCTTTTTTTAACTATTTACTTCTTTTTATAACTCTCTATACTCATTTTCTTCTCTCTTCCAAGCCTACATACATTTATCCAACACTATGACTCATTTAGAGGTCTTTTATGTCTGAATCTGTCTTATTGTGTATATGAGCAAGGCAGCATCAAGATCGTGATGGGGAAATCTATAGACACAGCTGAAACAAGCTTGTGGGAACTTATAAATTCTAGACCAACAGTTGTAGAGCCTGCATGAGAATGAACTAGGACCTCTGTATGCGGGAGACAGTTATGTAGCTTGGTCTATTTGAAGAGTCACCAGCAGTGGGAACAGGATCTATCCCTAGTACATGAGCTATCTTTTTGGAGTCCATTCCCTGTGACGGGATGCTTGCTCAGTCTTGATGCAGGGGGCAGGGGCTTGGTCCTGCCTCAACTTAATGTACCAGGTTTTGTTGATTCCCCATGAGAGGCCTTACTCTTTGGGAGGAGTGGATGGGGTGGGGTGGGGGAGAGGCAAGCAGGGGCGGGAGGAGGGTGGGACAAAGAACTGTGGTTGGAATGTAAAATGGATAAAAAATAAATAAAATAAAAATAATCATAATAAAAGTGCACCTTGGCCCAAAGAGCTCAGCAGAAGCTGGAATTTCTAATAGATGGCAAGACAAAAGAGATTCTTTGGTGCCAGTTGGTCCTCATGCCAACTTGATACCAACTAGAGAGTTGTAAGTTAATGAAACACAACAGGCCTGGGAGTGTATGGGGGAGCTCTGTTATTTGCTACAGTGTAATTAGGCTTCATATTATTCAAATCAATGAAATTCTATGACTCATTTTAATCACCATAAAAAGTTATACTAGATTTATACTCTAGTAATTATCAAATATAAATATTTATGGTTTTATAATTACAGAAATATGTTAGAATAAATATTCCCTTGTAATAAGCCATTGAAGGCTCAAGCACTCCCTGTACTAAACCTTGCCTTGAATTTAAAAAAAAAAAAAGACTATTTCCAATAAATGGATTGAGAAAGAAATCAGAGAAACATCACCCTTTACAATAGCCACAAATAACATAAAAATTTTGGGATAACTCTAAGCAAACAAGTTAAGGACCTGTATGACAAGCACTTTAAATCTTTGAAGAAAGAAATTGAAGAAGACATAAGAAAATGGAAAGATCTCCTATGCTCTTGGATAGGTAAGATCAGCATAGTAAAAATGGCAATCCTATCAAAAGCAATCTATACATTCAATGCAATACCCATCAAAATCCCAGCAAAATTCTTCACAGACTTGAAAGAACAATACTTGAAAAAACAACAACAAAAAAACCCAAGAGAGCCAAAACAATCCTATACAACAAACAAGCTTCTGGAGTCAACACCACCCCTGACTTCAAACTCTACTATAGAACTAAAGTAGTGAAAACAGCTTGGTATTGGCATAAAAACAGACAGGAGGACCAATGGAATTGAATTGGAGACCCAGATAGGGTATCAATCCACACACCTACAAATACTTGATTTTTGACAAAGAAGCTAAAAATATACAATGGAAGAAAGTAAACATCTTCAACAAACAGTGTTGGCATAACTGGATGTCGACATGTAGAAGAATGGAAATAGACCCATACCTATCACCTTGTACTCAAGTCCAAATGGATCAAAACCTCAACATAAAACCAACCATACTGAACCTCATAGAAGAGAAAGTGAGAAGTAGTCTTGAATGAATTGACACAGGAGATCACTTCCTAAATATAACTCCAGTAGCACAGTCATTGAGACCAAAAATTAATAAATAACTAATAAATGATTGATTGATTAATTAAAAATTAATAAACAATTAATAAAACTGAGAGGCTTTTGTAAAGCAAAGGACATGGTAACAATAGAAAACGGCAGCCTACAGAATGGAAAAAGATCTTCACCAACCCCATATCTGACAGAGGACTGATCTCCAAAATATGCAAAGAACTTTAGAAACTAGATATCAAAATATCAAACAATCCAATTAAAATGGGGATACAGATCTAAACTGAAAATTCTCAACAAAGGATCTCAAATGGCCAAAAGACACTTAAAGAAATACTCAACTTCCTTAGCCATCAGAGAAATGCAAATCAAAATGACTCTGAGATTCCATCTTATACCTGTCAGAATAGCTAAATTAAAAAGTGTGATGACAGCTTATGCTGGCGAGGATGCAGAGTAAGAGGAGCTGGTGGGAGTGCACACTGGTACAGCCACTTTGGAAATCAGTATGGCTGTTTCTCAGAAAATTAGGAATAAGTTTACCTGAAGACCCAGCAATAACACTATTGAGCATATACCCAAAGGATTCTAATCATACCACAAGGACATTTGCTCAACTATGTTCATAGCAGCATTATTCATAATAGCCAGAACCTAGAAACAACCTAGATGCCCCTCAACCAAAGAATGGATAAGGGAAATGTGATACATTTACACAATGGAATACTGTTCATAATGACATCTTCTATAGGACAATGGTCTTTTATCCTGTCACTTGTATTATCTTTAATAAAATGCTGATTGGCCAGTAGCCAGGCAGGAAGTAGAGGCGCGGCAACAAGAATGCTGGGAAGAGGGAAGCACAGTCTGCAGTCATGACCCAGCCACAGAGGAAGCAAGATGGTATTGCCTCACTGAGAATGGTACCAAGCCACGTGGCTAACATAGATAAGAAATATGGGCTAATATAAGTTATAAGAATTAGTTAATAAGAAGATCTTGAGATACTGGGCCAATCAGTTTATAATTAATGTAGACCTCTGTGTGATTTCTTTGGGAGTTAATGACTCCAGGAACCAGGCAGGACAGAAAACTCAGTCAATAGACATCTTGAAATTTGCAAGCAAATGGATGAAATTAGAAAAAAAAAAACATATTGAGTGAGGTAACTGAAACCCAGAAAGACAAATATACTGTGTATTCATTCATAAGTGGATAATAGACATAAAGCAAAGGATAAACAGCCTAGAGTCCAGTCCACAATCCCAGAGAACCTAGACAACAAAGAGGAACCTAAGAGAGACATACATGGATTCACTTAGGAAGGAGAAAAAGACAAGATCTTTTGAGTAATTTGAGAGTGTAGTGGGCAGGGGAAAGGTAGTAGAGGGAGGGAAGGAAGGAAGGGAAGTAGGAAAAAATGTAAATCTCAATATAAATAAATAAGTTAACTATTTTCAAGATAGCTTCAAAGAGAAACTAGTCAAAAGGTTTCAGAAATTCTTACATTTTCATTTTACAGGTGAAATGATATTTATTTAACATTATACTCAATGTTTTGAAGTATATACACATTGTATAATATCCAATTTTGCATGATAAATGTACATATCTCCTCATGTAGCTATATTTATGTGGTGAGAATATTTTAACTCTTAGAACTATTTTTCCCATCTAAACAAAGTCATGTTTTGTAGCAAACATCTTCCCAAACAGCCCAATAAGCTCCTGGCAATGATCATTCTATTCTTTTTTCCTGTGAAGTCAACTATTCAACATTCCATGTACAAAGGGGAATCATGTGACTTACTGCTTTTCCTTAGCATAATGTCCTGTAAATTCATCTCAGGTATTAGATTGTAGCAGGGTCCTAGCAGGTGTCCCTTGGGGGAAAGGGAAATGTAGGCATGAAGCCAATGGCTCAGGCACCAGGAACAGGTCAAAACAGCAAGCTCAGTTTATTTTAGGAAGGGATAAGCCTTATATATGTCCCCATACTGGGGGGAAGAGCCTCTGAGTTGGCATCTGCTAAAGTGATGTGATCACTTTCCGTAGGTCCATGTCATCTCTAATCAGACTCAGCTGCTGTTGTCAAGGCCTTCTGGCAGACCCAGTCTGACTTTTAGAAAATATCTACTGTGCATGCTCTTGATATTGGTCTAGACAGGGGGGTTCTCAGGCCCATTTTAAGGCTTAGCCTTCCCATATATCTACCCTCTTTATTGTTTTTACAGGACATGCTCAGTGGAAGTTAGGGTGTGTAACACGAGGGCTGGTGTGTTGGGGTTTCTGTCCTGCCCAGTTCCCACAGCTGGCAAGTCCCCAAAAAAATCACACAGAGATCTTCATAAGTTATAAACTGAATGGACCATTAGCTCAGGCTTCATATTAGCTCTTATAACATATATTAACCCATTATTCTTATCTATGTTAGCCACATGGCTCAGTACCTTTTTCAGTAGGGCAGCTCACATCCTGCTTCTTCAGTAGTCTGGGCAGGACTGCCAAGGGAGTTTCCTGCTTCCCAGAATTCTGCTATTTTCTTTTCCCCACCTCTACTTCCTGTCTGGTTGTCCCACCTATACATCCTTTCTGGCTAATGGCCAATCAGCGTTTATTTAAAACGTAATTTACAGAATATAGAATTGTCCTACACCACTTCCCCCTCTTTTATTTTAAGCAAAGTAAAATAGCCGTAGTACATTTTTGGGGAATGTACTTCCCCAAAACCAGGCTACTTCCGGCTGGTTGGGGGTGCTGATAATCTTATGGGGACCTAAAGAAAATTTTGGATTATGATCAAGTCCTGACTGGCGTATCCTGTGAGGCTTGATCATCTCAGGCAGCAGTCTTGAATCTGGTCTGGATGTAGAACTCAGACATCTGGGCCATCTGTCCTACTGGAGATTTCTCAGGTGGTCTTCCTTGACCAAACCTAATTTTTCTTAACTCAGAATGAATTCACAGCCTCACATTTCCTGTGGAAACAAAAGCAAAATCTCTTCTCCAAAGTAACATACCTTTTGACTTCAATTTTGAAGTCAAGGTATTTTCAAAATACCTATCTTGGACTAATTTAGCAGCATTTATAAGCAAATATCTTTTAGCAGCTGTTACTCCTTCCTCAACACTCAAACAATTCAAAGAGAGCATAATAACATACAGTATCCAGATTCTCTGTGTGTTTTCCATCTTTATGCAGCTTTATTTTAAACTCTATTTCATTTATTTTTAAATTTTGGCTTTTTGAGAAAGGGTTTCTATGTATCTTTGTCCTGGAACTCATTCTGTAGACCAGGTTGTCCTTGAACTCACAGAGATCTGCCTGTCTCTGCCTCCCAGGCATTGGAATTAAAGGTGTGTGCTACCACACCTTGAAGTCACAGAGGTCAGTCTACCTCTGTCTTCCAAGTGTTGGGCTTAAAGGTGTGTACCACCACACCCAACTACTCTCTTTCTTTTTTATTTTAAGGACTTTAACTTTTTTTTCAAGCCTGCATATAATTTTAAACACACAGTAAATCATTTAGAGGTTTTCTTCATCTTTGAATCTATCTTTACTGTATATCTCTCTCTTTTTCTAACCACATGAGTCTTTAATTTGCTAAGCAGTATGGGTCGGATTAAAGCCATGGCTTTGGTGGGTGGATCCAGCCCATTCCTTAGCTTTCTGCGATTCCACCCTCATGGCAGAGGTACTGGCTGTAGCCGTGTTTATTGCCACAACTCTATGGCATTTCAAGGTCCCTGCCAGCAAGCAAGCTGCAGCAGTGTGCTCACAAACTACTCAAATGCTTCGTAGTTGGACTGCCTGCCTGAAAGAGTCAGAGTTTGCCATGGCAGGATGGCCCAGAAAGCTGGCATTTTAAAACGGTGCAGCTTTTTTCCTGCTATAGCTAAAAACCAAAAAGCATGTGGTCAGCTTTTTGTCAACACTATTTAAATGTTTCTTGGCAGAACCTCTTAAAAGAGCTGCAGGGTTTTGCAGCTAAAGCTGAGTCAGGAAGCCTCTCTTAGATGAAAGCACTTGCTTGCCTCTAGCAAGCAGAGCAGACCCGAGAAATTGTTGCTTCCAAGAAGCCATGATTCACTCTATTCTTTTCTGTCTAGAATTACTTACTCAGGCTTTATGTGGATGCAGTTATCCACGTGGGTGCCATTCTGTAACATGAGGGCCTTCTTGTGGGGGTTTCTGTCCTGCCCAGTTTCCATAGCCAGCAAGTCCTACACCAAGGGTGCTTTAACCTGACCTTGTTGCCCCAACCTCAGGAGGCCTTAGCATAATGATCTGTGCCTGTCTTAGGTTGATGTGCCAAACATACTCTTACCCATCCTGAGTACCGACCCTTGAAGAGCATCAATTCTGATGAGCTGTCAGGGTGGTGGGTCAAGCAATAGTCTTTTGTATATCAGTAAGCCATGCATGCATTACCTCTCTAGGAGAGCTTCGTCCTGAGTGTCTGAGAGCCATTAGTACCTGGAGGATCACCTTGGTGGCCAGCTTTTGTTGATGAATATGCTGTAGGAGACATTTAAACAAGAGAAGAATTATCAGTACTGCCCCCCTGAGCAAAGCACATATAAGGATACAGGAGGGATCAAAAAGCCCTTTTAAATTTGTTCCATATACTTGTCAAAAAAAATGGTCTCCAAGGACATGGGTGGTAGGTACCCTAGTCATCTTTAGTCAATGAACTTGTTTCTGAAGCAAAATGGAGTAATTGAGGAACTTTTTAAATCAGGTCCCTTTTATGTATTGTGTCAGTTGGAATCTTTTTGAGGAAGTATTGGAAACTTTGTAGGGGGTGAGACAAATTGCTTGGTATTGGGAGTCACATGCTAACAATTGTATGTCCTTTATCGAAGTCAATTCCTCAGCCAAAAGATCAATTTGTTGTTGTAATGCATCTGATAAAGACATTGAATAATTATCTCTTGAGCATGTGGAGCCTCAGCAGACTTAGCAATTACTTGATTTAAGGTTTCAGCCATGGTGTCCATTTATGTTAGTGATACTGTTCCTGTCACCACCCCTGTCCCTCCCCTCACAATGGCCTCAGTGACAGCAGCCATAATTCCAAAGTCGCTTTTTGTACTACCCACCTCCTCTAATTAGGTTTGAGCCATAATGGTAATGATGGGGAAGTGGGTAGCATTGACAATAGTTCCCAGATAGCTGCTGGTCTCTCATTAGGATGGCTGTTCATGAGTATCCCATCCAGAAGGCCGAAAGGGAGCATGTCTTGAGAGAGCAACTGGGGGAATCTCTGACATTGGAAGCATTAGTTACTAGAAAGAAGAAGGGGGGTTGGACACGGACTGGGATGTACTTTCAGTTAGTTTTGAATTCTTTTACAGCACTTCTTCCTGTCCATTGGCCAGTATACATTTTATGGAAGTAAGTGCCTTTAAAAAGACTACCCCCCTTTAAGAGTGTCAAAGGGTACAAATCAAGACAATTAGAGGGGCCACATAAATCCCAGTTGCTCATGATAGGGTCAAATTGAAAATGTATGGGTTCTCTGAGAATATGTGGAGTAAGGCAGTAGACATCAAGTACAGTGAGCCTCCATGTACCAAGCTGGACTGGATAATCTCCTACAAATATAGATGAGAAAATGGATGGCAATGCTCCCAAGGGATGGGGAGCCCCATGAAAGTGTACAGTCTGGATACTGCTGAACATCCAGGCAAAGGCAGTGGGATATTGTTGGAGGAACTAATGGGTGTTTGCAATTCATGAGTGGGGCAAGAAGCTCTAAGCCCAACATGGCTCCATTAGTGAGGTTGCCATGAAAGACTCCCGTGGTCTTACTATATAATTTTACACAAGGACTGAGGGAGGACACACTTATAGTAAAGCAGAATATTTCTTTCATGGACCATATGCCTCCCAGTTTTCTATGTGTACTTAGTAGGTCCATGAAAATCAACCCCAAACTTGTATTAGAAGTAAACAAAACTAGGTATACAGGGGAATCAAGAGTCATAGGCAAAAGAATAGGAGGTAGTGGGACAAGGGCTCAGAAATCCTCCACAGATGCAGAACAAACATATAAACAGTATAAAGAGCCATAACAATATATGTCACCTGTCTATAGCTTCTTCATTGAGCAAGGTTTCTTAGTCCATAGCAGGAAGAATATCTCTGAAGGGTCTTCATATTGGAGTAGTGGCACTCTGCAAAAAGATGCAAGCATACCCTCACCGTTGGCTCAATAGGTGGGCTGGGAGTTACCATTGGAGGGATACAGGATCCCTCCACCTTATCAGTGGCATGAGGCTGTCCCATGGCAGGCAAGTCCAGGATTTGTAGGCTGGGCTTAATCCCTTATCATCAAAGCATAGGAAATTAATGTGGAAAAGGATCTCCACCAGAGAAAGATTAGGATCTCTCTTTGCCTCTGGTGATATTATTCTGGCCAAGAGTTCTTTAAGGGTCCAGTTTGCTCTTTCCACTATGGCCTGTCCCCTGGTTTGTAGTGGAGTCTTGTCATATGGGAAATCCCCCAAGAACACACAAAATCACTAAATTGTTGTGACACACAAGCAGGGCCATTGTAAGTTTTTATGGCCCAGATTACCCCTATGACTAGCATTGCTGATTTGAGTGCCTTAATAATATTGGAGACTTTTTCCCCAGGCAACGCCAATGAATACAGAAAGCCAGACAGGTATCCACTATAACATGCACATATGTTAAGTTGTCAAAAGGGTACATGATGTGTAACATACATGTGCCATATAGCATGGGGCCTTAGGCCTTGGGGGTTCGCCCCTGCCCTCTCAAGGGGCCCCAATGGGACAAGCGGTCCACATGTAGCACAGGACTTGGACAGACGTTCACAGTGTGAGATTGGCAGCTCTGGGAGCAGCTTATGGTGCTCTGTGGTGGTAAGAGAAATTGCCGATGCAGCATCCTAGCTTGTTCTAGCAAATCTACTGTAGCTGTCATTATCATGGCAAAGATCTTTGGTTGTTGCATGGGAGACCACTTGTTCATCCCAGCTGCCTGGCTAGCTTAGCCCTGAAATAACCACACAGAAGCTGTATTAATTAAATCACTGCTTGCCATTAGCTCTAGCTTCTTATTGGCTAACTCTTACATATTAATTGAACCCATTTCTATTAATCTGTGTGTCACAACGTGGCAGTGGCTTACCGACAAAGTTTCAGCATGCCTGACTCTGGCAGCGGCTCCATAGTGTCTCCCTGACTCCGCCCTTCTTTTTCCCAGCATACAGCCTACCTTTCCCTGCCTAGTTCTATTCTTCCCTGCCATAGGCTCAAAGCAGTTCTTTATTTATTAATCAATAAAAACAGCACATAGACCAAAGGACCTCCCACACCATTTGGGTTTGTGGGGCCTCTTCTTACTTGCAGGGCTATCTGGAGTTTAAAGAAGCCTCAACCTCCTCAGGCTAGGAACAGCAGTCCTTGCCCAGTGAAGACCCTTATTGCATCTTGGGCACCTAGTTTTCGGTTTGGCCCATAGGCAATCCATTCTTAAGTGGCTGAACTTGCCACAGCCTCAGCACATGCTGCCAGCTGGTGTTGCTGGAGCATTCTCCCTTTGTTGTCTGTCAGTGAGAAGAAGTCTTAAGGGAAGCTGTAAGAGTTGCTATCAGGCGGTTGCTGGTATCAAGGTCTCTGGTTGCTATTGCCCATTTATGAATGTCTTCTTTGCGAATGGCAGCCACTGCTTTACAGGTAGGGGCATTAAGCCCCTCCCATGTTAACTATTTGATTACCACTTCCCTTGTGGGGCCTATGTCCATCCTCCATTCCACTGCCTCCTTAACCAAGGAGAGGAAGTCAGTAAACACCTCCCCTGGCTGCTGGATGAAGTGACTGAAGTATGCAGATGGTTCTCTGGGGATGGATGGGGTGCATGCCTTTAGGCCTTTAAAGGCCAGGTCAGAGACCTGTTCAAAGTAAGTTTGTTGTCCAGTATGGGCCTGAGTTGACATACTGTCTGAGGCCCATGAGTGTGTCATGAGTCGCAGGAAGGTTATTTTGTATATCAATACTGGCCTATGATTCAGCCTGATTATCATAGGCAGAACGCCAATTAAGAAAGACAGAAGGCTGTAAGATAGTCTTCACTAGGTGGTACCAATCATATTAGATTTGTAAATGCATTGCCCATTGCTATAAAACCTGTTCAAAGTATGGCAAATCGGGACCAGACTCATTGGCCGTTTTGTGAATGAGGGAGAGATCAGACAAGGGAATGAGTAACCATGGCTGAATAGCCACATTAGGGCCTATGTTCACCAGAAAAGCCACGGTTAAACTCTGTGGTATCACAGTTTGGATGGGCTGAGAGTTTAGCAGGGCGTTTTCTGCAGTAGGAAAACAGAGTGGTAAGTCCTACTACGGGGAAGGCATAACCACCTGTGGTGCAGGGGGAAAAGAGGGGGACACTGACATGGACCTGGGGCTAATTTATTTTCTCTATCTTTTGTTCCCTCTACCTCCTTTCTCCTCTTTTGTCCTTTTCCTTTCCATTCTCCTTTCCTGTGTCCTCCTCTTCCTCATCGGAATTAGAGGGAATATCAGACATTGGTAGACTGCAGGTGAAAGATAAATGGGCATTACATAGTTCCTAACAGTGTTCCTGAGGGCCTTAATCACCTCCTCCAAGGAGGATCTTAGGCTAGTGATTATCTCCAACAAAATAGGGATAAAGGATAGCTGATGGCTCACTCCTGAGGCTACCCCTCTCTTCCTAGCCAGAAACAAAACTCGCATCCAGAAATCAGGGTCCCGCATATTCTCTGGAGAGATCCATGGTGCTAACGGCGCAGCCTCTGTCCAAATTTTTAGTAGTTACGCAGTTCTGTCCCGAAGCCCTTGGCTCGTTAAAAGGGGCTTGAGGGCCCCAATATAAGCCTCCTTACAATGAGTAGGGAGATTTTCCATAGCAGCAAAGAATGCCGAACAACAAGGAAAGCAAAAGTGTGTCGGACCCAAATTTCCTGTGCTTAATGGGGAACTTCCATGGTGTTTTAAGCCACAACCATATGCCCGCCCACATAGTGTCTCCAGGTGGGAGTCGACTGCCAGGAGTTTGGACTTGGTTCCATTTCCTGAGGGGCTCAACTCTTACGTGGAAACGCCAGGACAAATGATATGTGGTTCCCTATCTCTTTCACAAGACAAAGACAAACACCGAAAAGAAAAGAGGGGGTCCCATACCTCAACACAGAGGAGCCTGCTCACTGGAAAACACCTACCAGAGGGTGCTGTCCAACACCACGAGCGAGAAGAAGGGATTGGCTGGGCCTAGATGCCAGAAATGAATGCAAGATTGGGTCACTTGTGCCTAATGCAGTGGCAACAGGAAAGGGCAAGGACAGCAATGACCGCAATCCAGGCAGGTTCAACGTCAAGCCCCACACTGCAGGGCACCAGATGTAGCTGGGTCCTAGCGGCTGCCCATTGGGGGAGGGGGAAAGGTAGGCATGGAGGCAATGATGCAGACATCGGGAAGGTCCAAACAACAAGCTCAGTTTATTTTAGAAAGGCATAAGCCTTATATATCCCCCACCCTGCCAGAAGAGAGAGATCCTCTGAGCTGGCATCTGCTGAGGTGACGTGGTCACTGTCCATAGGTCCACGTCATCTCTTGTCTGACTCGGCTGCTGTTCTCAAGGCCCTCTGGCAGACTCAGGCTGGCTTTTAGGAAATACCTACTGTGCATGCTCTTAATATCGGTCTAGGCTGGTTGGCTCTCAGACGCATTAAAGCTCAATCATCCCATACCACATGTCTAGATTTCCTCTCCTGTGAGCATGACTTTTAGTTGTGACATATATATACACCACTTTTCCCTTATCCATCCATCCGTTCATGGACACCCAGCTAGCTCCTCAAGTTCCCAGAAATTTCGTCTACCTAATTTGACCCCAGACATTTGATCCCTGTGTACAGGTTAAGTAAGAGCCAATTATTAAACAATTCATAAATCTGAAATTCAATCACTACCCATAGTTCCCACTATGGGTTTTTGGTATTTTCCAGTATGGTAATTTCATTACATCAGTCCTATCCTTTATCACTTTTATCTGCATAATTACAAGTTGTAGAACGGCTGTATTGCATTCATACAAAGTTGTTTTGTTTATTTTCACTTTTGTGAGTTTTTTTGTTTTTTGTCGTTGTTGTTGTTGTTTGTTGAGACAGTGTCTCTGTAGGCCAGGCTAGCCTCAAATATTCTTGATATTCTTGCCTTACCCTCCAAGGGTTGATAGGGTTGAAACTGTAGGTTTTTCTTACCGTGCCTACCCAGTGAAAAAGAGTATTCTTAAACATGATAGTCACTGTGAGCTGAAGTCAGATCATAAGCTCCTTCTGTTCACAACCCATTAGCATCTTCCCATCTCACCAAGTTGAAAGCCCTTTACTATGATCTTCTTCTTTGTGCCAAGCCATCCTAACATCACTTCCTCCTCTACCATTTTGAAACGATCTCACGCAGACTGCTTCCCTAGTACCTGCTCACACACACCTGGTATCTTAGTCTCTTTTCCATTGCTGTGACAAAACACCATGACCAAAGCAACTTATAAAAGAAAGCCTTTAATTTATGACTCACAGTTCCAAAGAGTCAGAGTCCATGACCATCATGGCAGGGAGAATGGCATCAGACCGAGAGGCGTGGTGCTGGAGCAATGACTGAGCGCTTACATCTTGCATGAGTCGAAGGGAGCTATTAGGAATAGTGTGGACTTTGAAATCTCAAAGCCCACCCTAGATACATCTCCTCCAACAAGTCCACATCTCCTTATCCTTTCCAAATAGTTCCAGCTATTTGGGAACCCAGCATTCAAGTACACGAGTCAATGGAGGCATTTCATTTAAACCACTACAGTCAGTGTTGGGGACGGTATTCGGGGTTTTGCACATGCTAGGCAAGTGTTCTGAGCTATATTTCCAGCCCCTCTTAGAGCTTCATTATTGTCCTGGATTATAGTCCCTTCAGATGTCCATATTACTAACCTCTTTTTAATTCTGTGCTATGTCACTTTATCAGGGTTTTTTTTTTCCACTGAGCACCTTGTGTATTTTTCTCCTGTTATAGTTGCTCTCTTATCCTATTTAAGTCGAACAAACTCAGAGGCTGACACCAGTACGCAGGTACTGTCTCAGTCTCTGCGGATCAGTTCAGAACCTATAATGAGGTCTCCAGCAGGAAGTTGGCAGAGATAATATCAGAAGACTTGAGTGGGGTAGATGATCCACTTCTAGAGGAATACCTCTGGAACATTCCTTGTAGTTCTTGGCTATAAGACTCAGTTTATCTCTATTTAGAATATCTCATGACAGCTAGGCTTCTTTCAGAATGGCTGACTCTGAGAAGCAGAAGGGGGTTAGGCTTCAAAACTCGCTTCTTCAATATCCTACTGTTTTTCACAGGTCATTCCTGTTCAGTGTGTGGAGGTGGGGACAGAGTTGGACTCCGGAAAAGTATGAATTACATTGCTGACTACTAAATCCTCCATATTTTATTTGTCCAAAAAGCTTGTTGTTTTTAATAATCTATTATACATTTAATTTGTAACTTGTGATTCATTTGTTTTTGCCTGATAGAATTTAGTACACCTGAGGATACAGGCTTACTTGTATATCTAACACCTGAAAATATGTGAAATGAATAACTGAGCATTACCAACACCACATTCATATCCTTGCCTGTAAACAATTACCTGCAGCTGGGTAAACTTGTGAGCGGGATTACAAAAGCGTTACATAAGAGAAGTTGTTCATGCCACCTATGCCTGACAGCCCATAAGGAATCTAAGCTAGGGATTCAGCAGGGAGTAATATAGGGTTTCAAATCATCACAAATATACTGGTAATGACTTTCATCAATCTCCATAACTTACACTCACAATTCTCTACCCTGGAATAGCCTATTCTGCCTAGTAACAAAGGCATATGATTTTTCTTCCTTTCCACATCAGTGTGGGCTCTTTCCCTACTGAAAGGGTTGGTCTGAGGGTTCCTCTAGAAAAGCGCTGTGAACGGTATGAGACAGATGAGCGTCTACTGTGCTTTCGCTTTCCTTAAAGACGGTCGCCTCACTTTTGGTGTTTAGGGTTTTGTCTGCTTTTTTGGTTTTGGTAACTGTCACACAGCTGGCTGGCTTACACAAATCAAAAATGTAGGCACATTGAGGTTTTTTGATAAGTCCAGACTGGAATCCCAGCCAAGTAAGGACACAGGTCATGAATGGAACCATTATAGTCCTTCTGTGACCAAGAGTCATGGCTTCCTCAGGGAGTATGCTAAAATCTCCCGAAGGGTTTTACTGACCACACTCTCCAGATGAGTCCGAGCTAGATGGCATTCCAGCTGCATTGCAGCAGTAAGTTCTCTGTCCCTTACTAGGAATCAGAGGTTTCGTGTGATCCAAGATTTTCTGACTTCAATGTTTCTATAAAGACGTTTTTCCTGGTAAGTATGCATAAAAGAATTGGTAGTTTTTTTTATTTTGTTTAGAATAATAATAGTAATAACAATAAGAAGAAGGAGGAGGAAGAGGAGGTGGAGGAGGAGGAGAAGAAGAAGAAATATTCACATACTTGGAGGTATCTTGTGTACTGTGAGGTATCTGCTTTAGATGATATGACTCTGCCTTCCTGCTGCATGGGAAGCATTTTTCTTGTTTTAACCAGTGCATAGAAATCAGCATTACTAACTCTGAGCATCAATACATGTTTAATACATTGATTGTACCAAGTCTAAAAGCATTAGGTGAAGAAATGTTCTGATATTCCTCACATTGGGAGCCACGTCACTCTGATCCACTCCCATCACCATAGCAAAGTCTTCAGGGGGAGGAGACATTCCTACATTAGCAAACCTTCGCCAAATCAGTTGTACGTTATGCTTAAGATATTTTCCTGCAGAGCCCTAGGGCTAACTCACCGTGTCTCTTGGCTTGAGGATCTGGGAACCAGCAAGAATATTTCCTTTAGCAGCTGTATTCTCCAGGGTAGCAGGTAGTAGAGTGCCTAAAAGGGACACAAAAGAAACGGTATAGACTGGGAGAGTCTCAGGGAGGTGACCACTGAGAAGCTGGAATGTGAGCTGTTGACACTGATTCGAAACGCATGTTAGTGTGTTGATTCATGTCAAAGATAAGTTTGCCTTTGTAAACAGCTCTGCCTTCCCAGTACATAGGCTCGAAGGGATGCGTCTGAAAGGCCCGACTCCAGGACTTGGGCTCGAAGGGATGCGTCTGAAAGGCCCGACTCCCGGACTTGGGCACTCCTAAATGAAGGGGCCTGTTTAGTTAATTATGGGGCCAACTTGCGAATGTGTTGCTGGAGACTGCAAATGAATACAGCCCCTTGTGCTATGGAACCAAGAGATGATGGTTTCAGACAACCCCAGCCCTGTGTATGAAGAGCCCACACTTCCCCGGGATAAGCTGCCCAACTGTTCCTTCTATTTAATAATTAGAGAAGCCACATGTTGGTCAGGGCTGACAGGGAGAGTAAGGAGTAAGGGAGGCATGTTTTTCTTATCCTTCTGACCAGGAATGTTGATGAGTATCTGTAGGTTCTGGGTTGGGAGCCAGACTCATGTTCTGAGGTATTAGAGAGTCCTACTCTAGTATCTCTGGAATTACTTTATGGCTCCTAATATGCCATTCCTAGTCTGTTATGCTTAGTATTGTTTAAAAGAAATTTTAAAAAATCAAAATTTGTATAACAGTTGATATGTTCTAGAAAACGTCATTCAGACACATGCTGCAATGGATGAATGCCTGCTGGTTGGTCCTTCCTCCTTCCATCCTTCTTTTCTTCCTCCTTCTTTCCTTTCTCAACTGCTTTAGTTCCTTCCTATTAATTCATTTATTTTTACTCAATGCTCTGTCTTTTGGGAAAACTAAAGCAAACACCACAAACTATAGGATGCATAAATTTATTTCTCACAGCCCAGGAGGCAGAAAAGTCCAAAATCAAGATAGTGACGCAGTAACAGCTTCAGTGTCTGGCAAGAACCCACATTCAAGTTCACAGACGAGGCCTTCTAGCTATGTCTTCACTTGGAGGGATAGGTAAGGCTGCTCTTTGGGACCTCTTATGGAAGAACACCACCCCATTCTTTATGTCTCTGTCCTTGTGACCTAATCACTTCCCTACAGGCTGTTTCCAGGATGTTGATGGTAAAGTTTCAACAGATGGATTTAGAGAAACAAACATTCAAACCATAGCAACAATTAGGTGTGGCAGAAATCTTTATTGGTTTTATATTCAATTCCAACTCCTGCTGATTGCTTCTTTAGGTCAAAAATACAAACTGTGGAATCAGATTTAAGCCCCAGTTGATGAGATAAATCCTTATCTGGCACCATTATCGAACCAAGAAACTACAGCTAAACCTGTCATGGACCCTATAGGAGAACTTATTACTACTATTCTGCTTAAATGGGCATAGTATTAAACTGATTAAATCAAAATCAAAGCACCCTGTATGAAATTCTCAAGGAACTAATAAACAGCATCTTAAAATACAAAGATTATGTGTCAGCAGCATTTGTAACACTTAAAGTAACCTTTAAGCAAAAACAAAAAGGAAAACGAAAACGAAAAAGAAAAGAAAAGAAACAACTATACATATTAATTCTATTCCCTTACTCATCTCTGCTTCTTGGCAGCCCCTAATATGCTTTCTGGAAATTTTACATAAACAAAATCATGTAGCATGAGTGCTTTCAATATATGGCTTGTTCTCTTAAGTATAATACTTTGCAATTTTATCTATGTTGTAATATGCTAAGTATTTGTTCATATACATATATGTGTACATATATTCTATGTATAGATTACATTTTATCCATACACTGGTGAACATTGGATTCTTTCCACCTTAAACAGTACAGTCATTAAAATTTGTATACGAATATTTACATGGAGACCGGCCTTTATTTCCTTTATATATTTATATGCTAAGTGTGTGGTTAGGCAAATACTTGAACATGAATGTTCATAGCAGTCATATTTGCAACTGCCCAAACCTGTAAAAAAATTCTATGTCCATATAATGGGTCGGTGTATGCAAATTGTTTTATGTCCATATCATGGATCTACAGAGCAATGCAGACAACTTCAAAAATGCCATTGAAAAGCCCAGAAAGTAGCCAAGTATGACATCACTTAAGAAAAGTTTTAGGGAAATGCAAGCCAGTTTCAGTACCAAAGCATGTCAGCTACTCCCTGTGGAAGCAGATTTGGGAATAAACAGGAATGATGGCCAAGGGGCATGAAGAAGCATCAGAGGGTGGTGAACACATTCTGTCTTAATTGAAGCAATGGCTTTTCATACATGATCATAGTTGTCAAAGGTCATGATCGTACCCTTTATTTGCAATGGGTTTATCAATGAATTATTTTCAGGAATGTGTTCAAAAGGTAAGTTCACACCAATGAACATGTCAAACTGGACAGGGGAAAGTCCATGAGAACTTCAACGCTACACAAGAACTATAGGCAACTGAGAAAAGCTGGGAGCAGGAGAGTGGCCTTCCCTAGGGAGAAGCACATCAATTGGTTGTACAATGCCAGTCAGCTTTGAAAAGATGCACATCATATAGACTCATATATAGACATCATATAGACTCTATGGGTTATATTTAGGAATGTATATGTATGTACATATATACATGCAATAACAATTATTGAAAAAAAAAGGTGGCCAGGAATTTGAAAGAAAGTAGAGAGGAATATGTGGGAGGGTTTGGAGGAAGGGAAAGGAAAGGAGAAATGTAATTAAATTATAATCTCAAAAAATATATATATAAAGGTAAGTCATAGATCAATTATCTAGAAATACATACTACCAAAATTCTAGAAAAACTGATGTTTAAATTCCACATTACTAAAATGATCATGTCTTCCGGTATTTCTCTGATTTCTCCCCTTCCATGTATGTGCTCTTTCCAAGTCGGGATCACTTTTCCTTTCTTCGCATATATGAATAGCCTTTTGTAGTTCGTGTGGTAGTAGCCATTGAACACAGGGTCCTGTGCATGCTGAGCAAGTGCCCTACCATGAAACTATGTCCTCAGACCTTTCTTCAGTGTGAAATAGTCTCTCTAAGTTGCCCGGCTTTGATCTTAAATTCACTCTGCAATGCCGGTAGAAACTTGAAGATGCAATTTTCTTGCCTCATGGTAGCTATGTCTTTCCAGGCCTAGACCATGGGTCCAGCACTAAATGACTTCTTGTTCACATGTACATATTCATGGAATTTTACAAACAGACAAAACCTGAGTCCCCTAAATCTCCTAACTCCACCCCAAAAGACCCACAGCTAATTTTCTGATAGTCATGCCCAAACTCAGTGAGTTAAAGCAACAATAGTTTACTATTTCTCACACATTAGCAGGCTGCCTGGGTTTTTCCGTGCTTGTCTCAGCTCCACGTGTCTCCCACTATCCCGAGACCAATAAGATAACCAGGGTGAGTTCTTACAGCAGTAGCTGAAGTTTAAGTAGACATGCATAAGCATCAGAGGTCTCTCAAGGCCTCCTTATCAATTTATTAACCCTGGAATTATACGGCCACTCCCAAGGTGATTAGAAAAGTAATCAAAGTTAATATGAAGAACTCTGACTGAATGACCAGGAAGGAGATGTTGGGATCAATAATCTACAAATATCAGTTTAAATCATACATCCTGGGCTGGAGAGATTGCTGCTCTTCATGAGGACCCAGGATCAATTCCAAGCACCCACGTGGCTGCTCTCAAGTGTCTGTAACTTCAGTTTCAGATCTGACATGCTCACACAGGCATACACACAAGCAAAACACTAATGCACATAAAATAAAAGGAAATTTTAAAACCGTATAACCATTCCTATATATTCTTACTAGTTCTCTACTCCTTACTAAAGATAGTTCAGTCTCCATCAAATTGTTACAAGGCTTAGAGTGGGCCAATCTTGAAGTTTCATTTTGTCCTCTTGAAGTGTCTTACTCTCTGCCTGTGATGGTTTGAATATGAATTTCAGCCAACAAGTGCACCTGTTGAAGGTTCAGTGCCCCTCTGGATCACGATGGGGCCCACTGAAGAAGTAAGTCGCTGGGGCATGTCCTTGGTTGCTATGTCTTGCCCGGGTGTCTGTCTCTTTGTTTCTCTCCGCTCTCCTCTGTTCCCTTCCACTCTCCCTCTCTGCTTCCTGGCCACTATGATACAAACTTCTCTGCTGCTGTCTCACACCCTCCAGCTTGATTAGCTGAAATGTCTGAAACCATAAACTCAAGGAAACTCTCCTGCCCCTTGTTAGTTTGTGTTTTCTGGCAGCCATGAAGGGGTGAAAAGCTTTCCTGGCTAAGCTTCCTGCATCTGCTCCACCCTTTCAGCTTCCTTGATATCTGTCTACATACGTCAAAAACATCTGTCTTTAGGCTCTTGTCACCAAGCCTAGCCATCTGAGTTTGGTAGTGGCGATGGTGGGGAACCAACTCCCAAATGTTAGCCTCTGGCATGTGTACCTAACACACCAATAAATAAATTAATTTTAAGATGTTTAATGCCTTTGTAAAATGCAGACTGCATAATTTCAGGGGAAAAACATCAGAGACTTTATGCCATTTGCCCCCAAGTTGAAAAGTGGCAGGTTTGACAGAGCCTTTCTCGACAGATCATCACCTGTCTGCTGCTTGTGACTATAAGAGAGGAGAGGAAGATCACTGAATAGTAGCCAGCAAGCAAAGAAGGATTCCTTGTTGATTTCTCTTGATCGAGGATGTGATGTTTGTGTTCCTGCCTTGACTACGCTGCAATAATGGACTATGACATAGAGTAGAAAGCCAAATAAATCCTAGATCCCCTAAGTTGCTTTTCGTCATGTATGTGATAACACCAGGTGTTGGAGGATGCAAAAATGAGCACATGTATCTCCTCTACTTGGATAGTCTAGTTTAAAACATGAATGAAATAAAATTCAGTGAGAAACTCTTGAGGTTGCAGTAAGAGCAGTTCAGATCCCTAGGGGACACCATCACGAGGAGGTAATACTCCAATTAAAATAAGTAAGATGAATATCTGACAGAATAAGATTTCTGGGCAAGACAAACATGGGAAAGATCTGATGTGTGGTCTGTGGGAACTACAGGTTGTTCAGCACAACTGAGCATTCTTGTGTTTTTTTCTATTGTACATTTATTGTACAAAGTGGAGAAGGCCTTCCTGTAGTCAAAAATAACATGTATTATGACCATATTTACCCCTTTATCATCTCCTGTTCCCCTAGTCCCTACTGGTCCTGTGCCTATTCCGTAACAAGTCCCCTTCTGTTCTCATGCCATTTGTAGAAGCATGAATAGACGCAATTATTTATTGTATATATGTTTATATTTTCTAGGTCTTAATCCTCTGCTAGATGTATTGCTGTCAAAGATTTTCCTCTTTTTGATAACCTGTATCTTCGCTCTCATAAGCACTTCCTTTGCTCTGCAGAAGCCTTTTAATTTCATGTAAGTCCTTTTGTCAGTACTTGCTACTATTTCCCGAGCAGTTAGAGCCTGAAATGACAAAATTTTAAGTATAAGAACATTAAAGAAGAGGAGAAAAAGGACATCTTGAGAGTCAGCATTGGCTGTGCTATGAAAGTTTACCTTGATGATGTGGTAAGCAGTCCTGTATTGAGTATTTGAATGTTGCTAAACTAGCAGATTTTAAATGGCATCATAAAACAGCACCTGAGCTCTTAGTGTGAATACATCTCTCACATCAAAGGGAATGAAGGGTAGTTTGATTGAGAATCAAATATAATCTGATCCCAGCAACATGGATGCAGTTTGCCCCTAGATAGTTTCTTCTAAAGTATGAATGATTTCATGAAGTTTTTACAGGTACAGAACAAACAAAAGTTATGTGAAGACATTTTTCAAATACACTGGTAGGAACGTAAAGTAGGCAAGCTACTGAAAAGTGGAGAAATCTTTGTTCCAGGTTTAGAAGTTGACATTTCTTAGCTTTGGAGCTGGTGGAAGCTAAGTTAAAACACTCTAAAAGGTTCCACCTGGAAATCAGAAGGATGTTACGTCCGGACACAAAGTGGGCAGTGAAAGGGGACTAACGCTGCTAAAGGTAGACCAAGTAAAAGTGGCAAAATCTAACCAGCACAATTGCTCTTCAGTTTCCAAATTGCATATCTACAAACGCTTCTTATTTGTAGATGATGATTTGTTTTGCCCTTTAAGACTAGCAATAAAGACAATCCAGTCTGTGTTTGCCCTCAGTGTTTCCAGCAGGTCTCTTCTAAGGGAGAAAAGTAAATCTGTTGCTTGAATTCAGCCGTGTTTATCCTCTTCTAGTTATTCTGACAAAGGAAGTACCGTGGCAGGATGTAAAGGGGCAGCATACCCTGGAAACACATAGAGATGAAAGCAAAAGCATCTTGTAAGGAGTTAAGCAGCTTCCTGACAGATTTAGCGTGATTCTAATTTACCCTAAGTCCTACAGAGTGGGGCAAGCATACAGTAAAGGGAGAGCCAAAGGGAGGTACTTGGCTGTTTGTAGGAACACAGCAGACAAAGAGTTGGCCCTCATACAGATACTGTTCTTCAGCTGCTAAGTCTAATAAGGTCATCAGAGTCCTCTGCCTTCCTTCATGGTCTCAGTCAGCACACTCACAAGGCAGTCCTTACTTCTCAAGCAAACAGAAAGGGAAATGGGGAAAGCATAGCTCAACAATGGAGACTTGGCTTAATGCTGACTTTGAAGCTGTAATGACTGTGCTTTGTTCCAAGCTTCATCGTATGGTTGGACTTGCCTAAGTTTCTGTGTATGGTGAGTGGTTGGGGAATTCATGAATAGTTTGGAGTCCAGTTTTGAGGATAGTCAGTTGGCCCTAGGAATGCCTTTAATTGACATGTTTTCCTTTGGAGGTCAGAATATCTTTAACTGCAGTGTAGTAAGCAACCCTGAAGACAAGCTACTGTGTGATATAGTGTGCAACTTTTGGGTGGCAAAGCTGCATTTTGTCTTTGGGTAACCTTGTGGCCCATTTTAGCCAGTTGTTATGAAGAAAAAGTGTGCCTCCAAGTCAACCATGTCCTGAAAGACCGCACAAGAATACGTCACCATATGTCTAATTAAAGTAGACTCATAAAATCTGTAAGTTATGTAAAGTCAGATTTTATAGTAGTTGACGGTAGGCATGCAAGATGGCTCATGGGAAGAGTGCTTGGGTGCTTGGGGCAATCCTGATGACCTGAGTTTAATTCCCAGAACCCACATAGTGGAAGGAGAGACCTAACTCCCACGAGTTATTCTCTGGTCTCTACATAGCCGTGTGTGTTGTATATGTACACACACATGTATATGTACACACACACACATAATTTCAAAAATAAAAGGTGGCTACAATCCTCGTGGTCATTTCTTGAATTACTCTTATCAAGAAAGGTACCTTGAAGTCCTTCATAGACATTCATGTGAACCAATCCAAAATCACGGAATCTTTTTATGTTCCAGTCTCATCTCTTGGCACCTGGTCACACTCAATGGAATAATAATTAATTTCTTGGAACTCCCTGTGCAAACCTCTCTGCATCTCTCTCAGCTTACTCACTGCTCCAGATCCCCGCAGCCCTGTCCCATCTGCACCGACATTTTCAGCTCTAACCCATCCTTTCAAGCCTACGCGATCTTCATCCTTCTGGCAACTCACCACCCTGCTGTAAATGGGATTAAACTTATTCCTCAATGCTCTGAGATACTAAGTATAAAACTTCACAGATTTTTACAAAACTGTATGGGGAATTTTCTCTTTACTTGGTGGCATATGTCAGACCTGAATCCCTTGAGATATCAGCTAACCATCCTATGTATCGTAATGTTCCCTAAATACTAGGCGTTTAGTGTGTTTATGAAGCACAATTAAGAACCATGTTGCATCCTATTTACTCTTCATCACCCACTTGCCTCAAGTTCATTATAAACACTCCTCTTTCCTATTTTCCTCTGGGTAATTAATGATCATATTTTCAAGAAATGATAACTGAACTATGATTTGTTTCTTGTTGTTTTGAAAAGTAAACACTCACTTGGAAAATGAGTTCCTGTTGATCCCAACTGCCAGTTCCAAGAAGTTAAAAATAGAACTACGTAAACCAGTGAGAGAATGAATATCTGACTTTGTGTTTTCTGATAGTTCAATTGCCATGGAAACATCTCTCCTCCAGTGTTTGTTCATTAAGGTTGCTTCCCTTAAATAATTTGGAGAGCAGCCATGGTCCACAGTAGATTGCTGCATGGGAAAGATCATTCTTGACGTGTCCTTCCTTATGCTAAGCTATGCACCAAACAGAGAGGAACTTTCTGCAGTATAACATAACGTATCATCAATTTTGATAATTGTAGCAAGAAATCCACTTAATTAAAAAAGAAATGCATGGCTTATAATTTTAGTTCATATATGTGTTCCTTCTCTTTTAATGAGAATAGGCAATATTCTGTCACTTGGAAGTAAAGAGAATAAATGATAAAGTCTTTTCTGTAGATGTAGTGATGTTTTCAGAAAATTTGGGGAGATTCTGCCTCCCATGAATTCTCAAAAAACTGCAAGTGCTATGGCTTGCTTTTTTTTTTTACTACTGATAAACACTAGAACCAAAGGCAACTTGTGAAAGAAAGGTTTATTTGGTTTATAAGTCCTGACCACAGTCCATTGTGAAGGGGAATTAGGCGGGACTTGGAGGCAGGAACTGAAGCAGAGACCTGCTTGGCCTACTTTCTTCTACGATCTAGAATCACCTGCTCAGGGCGGTACTGCCCACAGTGAACTAGGTACTCCCATATCTATCATCAATAAATAAAATACCCCTACAGCTTGACAGAAAGACAATAATGGAGGGTTTTTTCCTCAATTGAGATTTTCTCTTCCCAGGTGTCTCTGGTTTATGTCAAGTTGACAAAACAAACAAACAAACAAAAACAAAAAAAACCAAAAAAAAAACCAATAGGAGTATGTTATAAATTCCCACTTGATTTTGTCAGGGCAAACACGGTGGTGTGTTCATCTCAGTGCAAACTTTATTTCAATTGAGATCTCTGGACAAGCACAGCTCTACAGGTGGATTGCTTATAAGAGGAATTTGAAGTCTTTACTAACCTTTGTTTCAAAATATTTCTTTATTTATTTATGTATCTATTTGCATCCAGACTGCAGTTTCCCACCCTCCTCCCAGCCCTTCCCCCCTTCTCCCCTCTATACCCCCATCTACTCCTCCTCGTTTCTACTCATAAAGGGGCAGGACTCCCATGGATATTGACAAAACATGGCCTATCAAGTTACAGTAAGACTAAGCACCTTCTCTTGTATGCGACTGGGCAAGGCAACGCAGCATGAGGAGTAGGATCCCAGAAGTCAGCCAACGAGACAGAGATACTCCCTGTTCCCACTGTTAGGAGTCTCACAAGAAGATCAAGCTACACAACTGTCACATATATGCAGAGGGCCCTGGTCAGTCCCATGCAGGCTCCCTGGCTGTTGGATCAGGCTCTGTGAACCCCTATGAGCCCAGGTTAGTTTACCCATCTGCTTTTATGGGAAAGACATCAATCAAATGTCAATCCCAGCTGACTTAAAACATGACCACTTGACTTAAAAGAGAGCCAACATTACATAAAGAAGCTTTGTAGTGTGAGGCGCGGGCCCTTTGTTCCGACCCGCCAGTCTGCAGTATGGAGGAGCAAGAAGGCCGCATTCCCGGTGCCCGCTAGCTTATACCCGAAATAATTACACAGAAACTATTCATTTAATTACTGCCTGCCCCATTAGTTCTAGCCTCTTATTGGCTAACTCTCACATCTTGATCCAACCCATTACTAATAATCTGTATGTCACCACCAGGTCCTGGTTTACCAGTAAAGATTCAGAGTGTCTGACCTTGCAGCTTCATGGCATGGTTTTCTCTCTGATTCTTCCCAGCATTCTGTTCTCTTTTCCCCGCCTATCTAAGTCCTGCCCTATCAAAAGGCCAAGGCAGTTTCTTTATTTAACCAATGAAAGCAACACAAATGCAGAAGGACCTCCTACACCAAAGTTTGGTGATATGGTACAGTAACACCTCCTCCTTATATAGTTTTCAATAATTAATGCTTCCTCATTTATTTGTTAAATTTTGTGGTATTTTTATAGAAAGTATCTGAAGTTCCAAACAGGAACCCACAATGGCAGAATAAGGGCTGTAGAAGTTTTAATAAAAAGAAGACATTTAGTTCGAAACTGACACGGACTTTAGACAGGAATGAATAAATGACTACAGTCTGGCTTGGCTGGAGTCCATAATTGTGCTTCTAAATTGTTGTGCGGTAGAGACATTTTACCACCCCAAATTCATGGTTCCAATTCCTTATGAAATGTGTCAGCCTCTGCAGACAGCGGTTCGGGTTTAGGCCAGAGCAGCAGGGCTTTCCGGGGTACACAGGGGTGACTGGCTTTCCGGGGTACACAGGGGTGACTGGCTTTCCGGGGTACACAGGGGTGACTGACTTTCCGGGGTACACAGGGGTGACTGGCTTTCCGGGGTACACAGGGGTGACTGGCTTTCCGGGGTACACAGGGGTGACTGGCTTTCCGGGGTACACAGGGGTGACTGGCTTTCCGGGGTACACAGGGGTGACTGACTTTCCGGGGTACACAGGGGTGACTGGCTTTCCGGGGTACACAGGGGTGACTGACTTTCTGGGGTACACAGGGGTGACTGGCTTTCCGGGGTACACAGGGGTGACTGACTTTCTGGGGTACACAGGAGTGACTGACTTGCTTTCAACAAGTAAACATGTGGGGAAATCATCAATTTGAAATTGCATACTTTATTTGAACTTATTATGGCCAGTACATGATAAATGTTTGATTTAGCGGGAAAGACCATGAGTTTGCAAGTGGAAGATAGAAATAGGAAGCATGTTCAATCGATGGCAACATACTATACCAAGAGGTATTGAGTCCATTATCCAACTTCAGTAATAGATCTCTGAGGTGAGTTACACTACGCGATTTAATACAGTTGAAGACTGATTGCACAGATTTAGGTGCAGGTTATCCTCCTCTCAACTTAACTGTAGCTTAACTTAATCTTTCTTTCTGTTTCCACCGTTGCTCCTTGGTTCAGGTTTTCATCTCACCTTTCTGGATTGTTTCCGATGCATTTTTCATTTTTTGTACTAGCTGTGATACTCTGATAGCTATTGGAAATCAACCCAAAATGTACAGTGTTTTCAGTGCCAGTTTATTTCCTGTTCATGTGACTATCCCATTAAAAATAGGTAAATAGGACAGGGGAGATGGCTCAGCAGGCGAGAGTGCGTGCTGCTGACAAGGAAACCTGAGTTTGATTCCCAGCACATGCATCATGCCTGTAACTTCTGCTCCGGTGCGTCGGCACTCTTCTCTGGCCTCTGCCGGAACACGTGTGCACGGCACACACACTGAAACACTAAAAACCCATCTTTAAAAAGTGAGCAACAGTAAGCGAATGACAATCGCTCCGAGTCCCAGACTGAAGGAAACTTCTCTGTCTTTCATATTTAGCTTCCCACAGAGCCCCGTGGCCACCTCCCGCCAGCCAGCTGCCAAAGAAGAAGACTGTGGAAGAGGCTGAAAGAAAAACTGCGGTAAAACGAACTGGCAGTGGTGTCCAGCATCTCTACCCACATTTAATTAGTTTGAAATCAATCCTGTGGTGAGGCACAGATGAACAGAAGCCGAAGGGCCAGCAGTGTTAGCTAAGAGGATAGGAAAACACGAATATCACTAAGAACCTTATCCTCTGTGCTACCCCAGAAGTTAATTTAATGTGTTTCAATGAAGCATTATTAGTCCTGAGAACTCAGTGTAAGATTATGTAACTACATATAAAAAGCTCTAGTCGTGGTTGGCCAAAGATTTAAGATAAAATTTAGCCAAAGTACTTGATTTCTACAGCGATGGCTTTTGTTTTCACCTTCAACCAACCCTTGAAGCTCAGGTGAACTTAGTACTTTAATTTCTGCAGTAAGTGATCCCACCATATCAAATCCTGAGAGCAACGCAGAGGTTACATACAGTCTGAGGGAAGCGAGAGAAGGCATTCACCACCGAGCAAACAGCTCAATAAATTCCCAGCATACATTTTCATTCTCTTTCTGAGACTGACTTCAGGGATGTTTTATTGCCCTTCCAACGGGAAGACCCAGGTTCCTCCCAGTAACTGTTGTACTTATACCAATGGTCTCCATCCATTCTCTATCTGATAACAGACCAAATATACTGAACATGCATCCCCCTGCCATCATTGTGTTTAGGGGAAAGAATGAAGGCCCTTCAATTGCTGATTTAACTGTCCTTACACAGAATGAGGGATGATAAAACACATCCTGCGCCCATGTTACAAGTTATGAGAAGACTTTTCAGGTTTGTTTATTTCTGCTTTATTCATTTTCTCTTTGATTGCCCTTTTCCATTCTCCCTACTACTCTCAATCTTTCTGGGTGTCCCACTGTTTCCTTCTCATCTCTAGGCCCTAGGTTCAAACTGTAACCCCTATTGGGAATCCTCGATGCCAGACTCTCATAAACCCCAGGCAACAGCTCCAATATTCTCTACTGGGAAGCCTGACCTGCTCTTCTCACACCGTCCCTGCCTTTACTGGTTTTACTGGTCTTTCTTATGTGCTTTTGTGTAACTCTGTGCACACCTGTGTTTGGGGCTTACTACCATGTTGAATGTGCTGTTCAAAATTCTGTTTGTCTAGAACAAAAAGGCCTAGTCGTTTAACAGTCATGGTGTCTAACAGTGGCTCTAAACAAAATTTTTCAGTAGATGTTCGTTGATTAAAAATAAAAAATAAAAAACATCCCCCAGAGTTGGAAAGCTAGCCAAGAGAGAGGCTCTTGGTTCAACCAAAGGTTGAGTAACTTCAGAACACAGAGCATGCCTACGAGACAGCCTGCAGAATAACTTTAATTTTCCCCTCAAAGTGAAGGGGGGGCAAACATTTTTTTGAGCAGTTTTATATGCTAGTTTCAAACAGGTTCTTAAATTTCACTTTCTATGAAGAGAAAACTGAAAAGAAGAGAGTAGAGTAGTAAAAGCTGAACCCAGAGCCAGAGGCTAAGAGCATTCCCGAAATGCTGAGAGCGGAAACTTGTAACTTGCCCCCTCACTTCCTGAGTTTACATGCGTTCAATGCCACTTGCCCTGCTGAACTCAGCTTGGGTTTCTCTGTGGATTCTGCCTCTTTCAGCCTGAACTATCTGTCAACCAAAGCGGATATATAAATAATAATATGTCTCCTAACAGGTCAATGACTATTGGTGAATTAATCCATTCAATAAATTTAAGTTTGCTAGTGCAATTCATATACCGCAAATCTGCATGGGAAACTTGTAGTTAATAAGAACGTTTTTATTATTGCGACCTTAATAAAATGACGTCTTTAGACCCTGCAGAGCAATCAGAGTGTGTCTTCTGGTAAGTTAAATGGGAAAAGTATGCACAGAGCCTCCTTGGACTGATTAAAATGGCAGCTGGTCAGTGTACTTAAGGTAGCTATGGCTGCTAAATGCAAATACATCTTAAATCTCAGTGGCTTAACAGAGAAAGATGTTTTTCCCTCATTTGGGGTAATTTTTTTTTTTTGGCCTCTGATGATTGTCCAGGGCTTGTCTCCATCCCAGGCATCAACAAAGCACAAGAGCACAGAGGCTTGTTGGTGGAAGGATTTCGTGGGAAGAGTCTGGGCAGAGTGTAGGCTGCTGCTGAGTTCATTTCTTTGGCAAACGGCTGCCCATAAGAGCATGCCCTGCTCCAAGGAAAACCATGAGCATAGTCAAGATACTTCAAGGAGAAGAAAATTTCTCCGATAGACAAAGATAAAATAAACATGGCTGAAAAAGGAATTTTAAAAATTAGTCTTTATTATTCCTAAATTCCATCTTGTTTAATTTGCCAACTCAGTAAAATCCATTGCTCTCAATTCTTGCAGCATTCTCACAGTCATCTGTGGGCATACAGAGAACAGTAAAAGAGAAAAAAGAATAGCCTCATGAGAATGCCCTCAGCTCCCAGCTGAGGTTAGATCCTGGAATATTATTCCTGTTTTTCCCTCATAAAGTCACCTGTGCTTTTCATACTCAAACAGTTTTGTGATACGTTTTCCATATATTTGTGCTTTTATGTTGCTGATTTCACTCTTTAAAATGGTTATCAGGCTAAGGTAGCTGTACTGAGTAGTGTTCATAAGTAGAGAAGGCTGTGATATGCCTTTTAGAGAGCAGATAGGTGAATGATAGATTGATAGATAAATGGTACATAGGTAGACTAGAGATAGATGATGATAGGTAGATAGATAGAGAGAGAGAGAGAGAGAGATAGATAGATAGATGGATAGAAGACAGAAGATAGATGGTAGATAGATGATTGATAGATAGATAGACAGACAGACAGATAGATAGATGGATAGAAGACAGATAGATTATAGATATTACAAATAAACAGACAGAGATAATGATGATGATAAGTATAAATAGATAGATAGATAGATGATAGATAGATAGATAGATAGATAGATGATAGAAGATAGATAGATATAATATGGTAGATAAACAGAGAGAAATAATGATGATGATAGGATAGATAGATAGATAGATAGATAGATAGATAGATAGATAGATAGATGATAGATTAGATAGAGGTATATAATAGATATTTTTGATAAGCCAAGCCTAGTTACAACTTCAACATTAATTAATCTAGAGTTTTTATAAAATTGCATCTATGAATCTAGAATGTGTATAAAATTGCACCTATATTAAACAAAGCTGTGTGTTGTTTGGTTGAAAAATGTATGAGAAGTTTATTAGACATTAATTCCACACTTCTCTTGAGATCAGTATTTCAGCATCATCTAATTCTGTGTTCCTACTGAATTCATTGGATGTACCATAACAAGACTGACGGGCATGTGTCTGATTTTAACTTTCTTTTCCAATCATATTTAATTTATTTTTATTCTTAGATTTGTTTTTCTCTATAATTATGGGTGTGTGCATGTGTGTGGGGGGGTAATACTTGTGACTGTAAGTGTCCATGGTCAAAAGAGAGCACAGGATTCTGTTATTAGTCGAGTCCCCCAAGGTGAGATCTGGGAAGTCAACCAAGTTCTTCTATAAGAGTAGTGTTCATGTTTAACTGCTAAGATTTCTTTGGTGCCCTCCATACACAAACCATTATTTTTTATCTGCATGCTCTGTCACCTACTACTTGCTGTCTGTCTGGAAAAGTATGCTCTGCTTTCTCCTAATATTTTCGCTTTGCATATCAGCAAAACTCTCATTGTCCTGCCATCACACACTGAATCTTGATCTCAGGTCATGGCAATGGATTTTTAAATTTTTTTTAATGTTTTCTTTATTATTTATTATGTATACAGTATTCTGCCTGAATGTACACCTGCAGGCCAGAAGAGGGCATCAGATCTCATTACAGATGGTTGTGAGCCACCAGGTGGTTGCTGGGACTTGAACTCAGTACCTTCGGAAGATCAGTCAGTGATCTTAACCTCTGAGCCATCTCTCCAGCCCCGCAATGAATATTTTTTATGACTGCAAATATGGATAACATCTGGAAAGAAGTAAGACTGTAATGTTAAATTGAGACAAGTTTATAGAGTTTAGGTAGCAAGGGCTAAGGAGAAGGCATAGTTGGTGGAATATTTCTCTAAGGCAGAGGTGTCATGTACCTGTTCCATCATTGATGGGTAGAAGATGTGAGGATCCTAGGAGCTTGCTAGACAACCAGTCTCCCTGAACAGGTGGATGCTAGGTTCAGCAGGTGACCCTTGTCTCACAAGTAAGATGGGATGTAAAAAAATGGAAGACACCTGCTACTGACATCAGACCCCCACAGGCACACAACCACAACCATGACTTCTAACACATGTGCACAGACATATCCACTGCATGCACACACATGAAAGGGTTTATGTGCTTGTTGCATGATATTTTCATTGCATTCTGACATAAAGTTTGCTTGGAGTCAGAGGATAGAGCTAGCCATTAGTTAACCATAGAGGCCTGGAGGTGTATACAGAGAGGAGACAGGAAGTGATAAGGCAGGGTGAAGACAAGATCTTGGCCATTTTGGACTGAGGAATGGGAGAGGTAGGAAGGGACGGGTGGCTGCTCTCTGCTTCTCTGATCCTTCAGGTTTTACTTGTCATAATACAAACAAAATATCACATTAACATGTCTTAAAGCCAGTATTTGAAGTTTATACCATAAACCAGTAGTTCTAGCTAGTGTGTTATTAACTATTAGTGTACCAAGCTACTAACCACCAATTTGTTCTATTGTTTTTCAGTAATGACCAAAGGTAGGCCAAATTACATTTTTAGGTGTGTAGCTGTAGGGAATGATTTTGAGGATTTTCACTGACCCTCTCTTTTCAGTCTCTGATAAGTTAGATGGCCTAAGGCTCAGCTTGTTGCTTTCACAGAACTTGCACATTGACTTAACTGTTGACTCTCAGTATCGTCATCCAAGGGTGTCCTTAGGCATCAACTTCCCCACAATCTGCTCCAATAAAGCTGCCTCCCCTGAGAAGAGTTTTACAGTTCTGCCCTCTGTGGACTGTCTCTCCCACAAGGCACACTAAACAGCTACTTTATTCTACTGATATATTTATTTCCCGCTGGTAGGATGATAAAGTCCTGCAAGAGAGGTTTAGTGCAATAGGAAGTTTCTGTTTTATAGTACCGGAGGCCAGAAGACATGGCCAATGGAAAGCAGAGATGAGGTTAGAACTCTCATGACCCCGTCTCATGACCTCACTGGTGCCACCCGCCTAGAACCAACCTTTAAAACTTGAGCTTTAGGAGTAGATGCTTTGTTTCCAAATTACCACACAATGACCAAAAACACATTAGCCAGACTATACAGGATATGGGTACCATGACAGATGGGCTGAAATTTCACTTCACTTTGTTAAGTATCACCTCTCCAGCGGAGTTGCATCATAGCCTACGGTCACACGCTATTATAACACTATGATAATTGTTATGTGCATTTTCTTTATTTTGAATTCTTACTCAGATAAGAGATATATTGTGAATTATCATATTTTCCATAGGAAAATGATGTTATTGCACTTTATTTGAGTGTCCGTATCTTAGAGATTGTTCTCACACCTATGGTAGAGGTACATTGCAGTTACTGAAATGAAACCCTTGTTTTCCTGTGTATGAAGAGCAGAGAGCCTTATGGAATCCTCAGGTCAAGTTATAAAGAGAACATTCTTGCCTGTGTTTCCAGCAGGCTTAACAGTCAGAAACTCTGGATGTGACCCCGAAAAGGGAGCAAAACAAAAACGGGGTTACATAGCACTGAAAAGTCTCTGCCAGCACAGAAAACACTAAAATGGTAAATGCGACCCATAAACTGGGAGAAAATGCATGTGATCGTTCATATGTAGGACTTTATAACCAAAAATGCAAAAATACAAACAACAGTAAGAAAACCACTACATTAAAAAAATAAAGTAACCCGATAATAAACATTTTACAAAAAAAGACATGCAAATGTCAGAAGGTATATGAAAATGCTCAATATCTCCAGTCATCAGGAAGCCCAAATTAAAATCTCAGTGAATTGTCACCTCACATCTTTCAGAATGCCCATTTATGAGAACTGATGCCAGTTTGGGTAAGAAAATGGAGAAACAAGAACCCTTGTACATGGTCGATGGTCATTTAAATGAATGCAACCATTATGGAAAACTCCATGGATGCCCCTTAAAACACTAAATATAGGATCTCTGTAAGATCCAGAAAGTCCATTTCTGGGTATTAACTGAAAGATCTGAAATCAGTATGTCAGGAAAAAGTCTCTGTACTGCCAAGTTCAATGTAGCACTATTCACAATAGCCAATTTATGGAGTAACATTGTCTATAATAGGTGAATGAATAAGGAAAATGGTGCGCACACATAACAATGGAATAGTATCTGTTGAGAAAAGAAAATTCTCTCCTTTCCGACAATATGGATGGAGAAAACAATGCTACAATAAATAAACCAGGGGCAGAAAGATGAATGCTGAATGCTCCCATTTATATCCACTATCTAAAACAACTGAATCCACAGAGGCAGAAGGGAACGGAGGCTACAGATTCTGGGAGATGATGGAAATAGAGATTATGAACAAATAACGCAAAATCTCAGACAAGGAGAAAATATTTTCTATTGCATAACATAGTAAATATGGTAGACAATAACAAACTGCAGATACTAAAATAGCAAAGAATAATTTTAAATGTTCTTGTCAAAAAATAGAAGTGGTGACTATATGTAATAATTCCATATTGTACTCATAAATTGTATTATACAAGGTACAAATTGTCAATTTACAGTGACAGTTTTTCAAAAAATACTTCATTTCCTTTGGGCCAGAGATGTCATCCAAGAGTTAATGAGGCATATCCTGATCCCAGTTGTCTGGTAGAGACTCAGGGACAGCACTTGCCACAGGCTGCCTTTCAGTTTCTACTGCTGACACGGAGACAGTTTGTTTCAGGCAACTTTCTGGATTTGGGGCAGTACTCTGTACATATTGTAATGAGGGAGGGAGAGAGAAAGTTTACAGATGCATTTGTTCAAGGATTTTATCCCTCTTAAGCAGTTTGCTCAGTGAGTTTTGGCACGGTCTCGTCGGGAAGAGCCAGGCTCTCCTTGGTACTTCAAGTATTTGGAAGGAAAGGCACTATGCAAATTGAATCGATGCTATTTATGACTGCTTTGGTTTTCCTCAAAGTGTCGGGAATGTCTACTGAGAGATTACCAATTTGAGGGCTCAGCAGGCATGCCCAAGAGGCCTTGCCACAAGCGGTTACTCGATCAATATCCAGTTGTGACAGACAGCAGGATTCTTCAACTATTGAAAGAGAAATTAGAAATAGAAAACTATTTGTGTTGTATAGAAGGGTGGTCCAAGGTCATAATATTAGCCTTCATAAATGTTCCACAGCCTGTGGCTTTCCTCTTTTGTTGATGCAATGTCTCTTCTGGTGACACTCATGAGTGAAGGATAAAGTTCAAACTCTTCAACTGGAATTCGGAGTCCTCTGTAACCTTCCTATTGGCTTCTTTGTCCTGTTCACCTACAAGAAAACCTTGCTCTGGTCAAAGAGTTCTAGTGAGTATTGCCAAAATGGACTTCACCCATCCTTGTTAGTATGTCTTTGTTCATCTGCCTCAGAGATAATCCTTGACTTAACTTTTCTTCCTCTCCCTTCCTTCATCATTCTATATCCTCTATTTAATTCTATATCCTCTATTTAAATTCTGCATATCCTTTAAAAGCAATACAAATTCTGGATCTCCGTGGGAACAGTTTCAGAGAGACTCTGAATAGCCTTTTGCCTATTAATATGGTTTGTGTTCTTGACTTAGATTGTGTTTTCTATTTTTTAAATGGTTTTAGATTTGAAACCCCTAAAGGACAGGAGCTGGCCCTCTAACTCCACACACAGCCCAGAGCCCTGTGCAATTAGAAGCTGAGAACTTAATGCTTTTAATGATGCTGATGTTGTGGGGATAAATAGAGGACTGTGGTGAGGGGAACACTTGATTGATTGTTTACTCTTAGAAATTTGCTCTGTAATTTACAAGAAAAAGTTCTTGTTGGCCTGAAGGATTTTTATAAATGTGTAAACTTTTTTATTTATTAGTATACCTCATCAATAGTGGCTATGGGGATGTGAAGCTAGTTTAGGCCAGATAAATGGGATTTTCAGACTTTTATGATCTCTCCACTGGCCATAGAAACCTCTTGAAGCAAAGATTACATTTCCATAAATTCCTAGTCTTTCTGGAAAGCCAAGGATAAGTGAAAATGTTTCTGTTTACCTGCCAAATGTATGGTTTGCTATTTATCAAACTATAGTCACATCATAAAGGTCATTATTGACCATGATGATCTAGATTTCATTCAGCAGAAAAATATCACCCCACCAACATCACGACCATTGTGTGCTAGGGATTGTCCAATCAAAGTGCCTTTAATCATTGCATCGTTGAAGATGCCTTAAAGGAACAGGGAAATTCCAGGAGGAGTTGAGGAAGAAGAGAGAATATGATCAAATAAGTTATATGAAAAAAAAATAAATAAAAATCTAATTTAAAAAAGAAAATCTAGCAGGGCAGTGGTGGCGCACAACTTTAATCCTAGCACTGGGGAGGCAGAGGCAGGTGGATCTCTATGAGTTAGAGGCCAGCCTGGTCTACAAGAGCTAGTTCCAGGACATGCTCCAAAGCTACACAGAGAAACCCTGTCTTGAAAAAGAAGAAAAAATAAAATCCCTCTCAAACGTGAAAAAGGAATAAGCATTCACTTTTATTTCTTTCTTCTAACATTTCATTTATATTTTGTCCAATAGTTTCTGCTATAATCACACAAAACTGCCTTATACAAAAAATTAAGTAGATTGATGTCATGTTCATGAATTCCCCTGGCCAACCAGACAAACACATAAATGTCTTGACACCTGATGTTGTAACTACGTTAGAAGAGAGAGTCCTCCTCAGATGGAAATTCAGCTGATCTGTTCTCCGTGGCCTATCCAGCCAGCAAAATCAGTCCCTTAGTGAATAAGCTTTAGCAAAGGTAGTAAAGCTGACTGTGGATCCAAGGCCACACCAGACATCGTGGGATTCCATCGTCATCCGTGAATCTGCCAACCTCTGGATACAAATATCATTCTCTGACTCTCTTTTAAACATTTGCTGTGCTTTGTATAATGTGCCATAAAGAGAATAGAAAAACATAGACCATTTAAATGCCAGCCAGTAGTGATGTTTGCTCTTTGTTTTGGAAAAGAAGAAGGAACGGACATTTTTTTTCCTGACCACTGCTTCTGACTTGCTGACAATGTCACGTGCGCACACACCCTCGTGTGCTATGGAGCATTAAGGCCAGTCCTGGGAACACCTTAGAAGGGGTTAGACTATAATACACAGGTATAAGCCTGCTGGAGTGCTTTCCCAATTGTAAAAAATATTAGAGAAAATATGAAGAAAATATATAGCATTTAGAGGAAGAATGCTTTAGATTCTATGCCAATGTCTCTGTTCTTATTTCACTTTCTTCCTTTTTTAAGGATTAGAAATTAAAAATATTTTGTGCAGCCTTAGGTATAATATGATCCAGTGAGTTTGTCTAGCTTCTCATCCATTTGAACTTTTTAAAGATGTCAGTGAACAGCTGGGTGAAGGGACCCACTCAGAACACCTGTTTCCTTTATTGGTATTGGCTGAATCACAACAAATGTTCACATGGGGAATCTCCTGTTGAGTAAAGCTGTTTCCCTTCCTGTTTCTTTCCCAGTTAAGTCTCTGTAAAACATTCTGAATGTGGATGTTTGCCTTGTTGCCAAAACAGGGTTCTGATTTGGGTTGGAGAATTGCACTTTCACATAGATCAACTGAAGGTGCATTTCTGGAAGAAAATGTTTGTGGTCATGGCAAATGCCACCAGACAGCACCAGTATTAGGCTTAGGGGCATCTACAAAAATGTGATAATTTTCTGTATTTTAGGTTCTTGATATTTGAAGCTAGGTTCTTTGACTCATTGGCGTGCTTTCATAACAACAATAATGACTTTTATTGTGTTTATAGGTATTCTTGGCCATACCATACCCACTAATATTTGGAATGTTTCTATTAAAGGTGTGTAAAGAATTTAACTTGTGTGTTGAGAATAAAAACTTGGATATAATTATATTACATTTTCTTCTCAGATTTAGGGACTATACAAGTTGAGAAGGATTTACATAAACATATATATGTATATATAAACATATAATTTGCTAAGAATCTAGTTTTATTATTTATTTTTTATTTGGTTTACTAGAAGGCAGTGTCTTAAAACTTTGGATGAAGACATGACTAGTTTCCTGGTGGGGTAAGGGGAACCATGTGAAAATAAATAATGATATACACTAATGTTATAACATACCAAGAAATTATGGCAGGAAATATGCACTCCTAATAATTTTTTGACATGATTTACCCTGAAATAATTCTGATGGAAAAATAATAACAATATGAAGAAGTACTTCTCACCCAAGTTCTTCAAGTATCAACATTAAACTATATTTATTTGGGTTTTGTCTAGCTTTGCCAATAATAACAACACATGTCTTCATAAGCAAAGGACCCCATCCAGAGAAGCAGTGTCAGAACACGACTGCCCAATCAACAGACTGCATCAGATTCATTAGCTGTATCAACTGTGTCCTTTTTGCACTGTATTCCAACTTCCAAAGGGGATCACGAATCTTATTTTGTAGTCAAATCTTTCAAAGTCATTTATTGTCAATCCCAAACAATCATTTAATTGTTCTTCAGCTTCTGTGAGACCATCGTGATTTAAAATAGTGAAGCTGGTAAATCCATTGAGTAGCCCACACCATGTGTCCATCCGCTCCTGCCTTGGGACTCTTCTTAGATGATACTTTCTTGACAGAAATACTGCAGAAGTGATGCCATTATTTCCTCGGTGCATGACACCACAGAGGTGCAAAATGCCTGTCTACTCATTCCACTAGCACTGATGCCAACTTTGCCTATAATTTTTTCCTTGTCTACTGATAAGTATTTGGGAGGGAAAAGTTGAAAGATAATGTTAATATATTTTCAACATGTAATCTCCAGTTGCAAGCTTTAACACCTTCTAATTAATTTCTCCTGAATATGCTATTGTTGTGAATGTTGCTAAACTCTGCTTATTAATGAGCATTCTATATTGAGAAGGTGTTTACACTTTATTAATCTCAGCTCTTTTAAAAAGATAAAAAACAATCTTACCTGGGTATATAATCTTCCTACACTTATCTACATCTATATAGATAGCTTTAGATAAATATATAGACATTGATAGAGATAAATAGAGTTTATGATTTAAAACATGTTCATACATGTATGGAGTTTGGAAGTGCTGTGATATACATGAAGTCAGCTAGAGACCCAGAAGAACAGTTCCATTCCAGGTCTGGAAGTCGGAAAAGAGGATGGAGAAGGTTCTAGTTATAATCTAAAGATCTGCATGAAGAAAAACAAAGTATGTTTAATCTAAGTCTGAGTCTAAAGACAGGAGAAGACCAATGTCCAAATTTGAATGTAGACAAAAAGTGCACTCTTTCTTTTTGTTCTCTGAACATCTCTAAGTATTGGATGAGACCTATCAACATTAAGGAGAACAATCTGCTTTCTAACTTTTCTGATTTGAATGTTAGTCTCATCCTTACAGAAATTCAGAACAATAATTAAGCAAATTATTGGGTACCCGATGTCCATTCAAATTGAAACATCAAATTAAACATCATAAGCATCCGTGCTGTGTTGAGCACCATGATGATGGATAAGTCATATATGGGCTTAGATCTTTAGATTATAACTAGAACCTTCTCCATCCTCTTTTTCTAAAGCTATCTATATAGATGTAGATAAGTGCAGGAAGATTATATATCTATTAGTATCATTAATTTGATGCCGAAACTTGCCCAGCTTGGGCTAATAACAGTTTGAACTAGTGGCTGTGTTTTACTGACATGCTCAAATTTTTCCTTGTGAACTTTCTTACTTTCTGGCACAAGATATTCCAGGTTACTCTGTACTTTCTATGTCCTAAGGCAGGAGTTAGTAAAAGATGTCCTGATTCCTTTCCATGGAGGATGTTTAGAAATGAGTATCTCTACTTTGATATGCTCATTGCTATTGGAGTGTTGCTAGCGACATATCCGTTCGACAATCAAAGAAAGGAAAAGTATTTTACAGATAGGTGGGTATTTTAAAAGAACGAAGAATTTCTACGAAAATATTAATAATCTTAATTAAAAATCCAGCATCTAGAAACAAACAAATTATTATTTGTCTAATAATGCTTTTAACACAAACCCCCTTTCCATATTTATACATGAATTCTGTAATGGTGAAGCATGGCATAGATTGCTCTCAAGATACTTGCTAGTATATTTAACTCCCACTGCAAAGAGTCACTTCTTTTTTTCTTAACTCCCAACCATGTCACTTTCTCAGTGTCCACCCATTGTTTTTCTTTCAACCTCCCTTCCCTTATGCAGGTTGCCACCTCACCTCTCACAGAATCACTGTCACCTCCCAACAGGTGCCACTCTTTGTCCCAAAGGGACAAAGGGAAGAGACTAGAAAAGAAGAACTGGACTAGCACCATTTGTTAGAATTACATCTAAACCATGACATGCATGAGATGTTAAGAAAGTATTGGATTACATTAAGGTCCTGAGGTACTTTAGGGGTTTCTTTCAAATATCTAAGATCTTAGTTCCCAACCCAAAACTTTCCTAGTGATCCTCCTTGGTTTTTAGACAGCATTTGTAATCACACAGCATCACTACATTGAATAAAATTGTTTTTCTCTTAACATTTTATTTCATAAAATAACAATGCTTCATCTTTGAGTTAGCTAACAGTTTCTTCTCTTCCTTGACACCTCCCTCTCACAGTGTGCTAACCGAAATAGTCTGCCCTCCATATAGTCTTCTTTAGAAATCTTCCTCTCACTGGAACTATGATCTACAAAAAGACGAATTCCCCTCATTCACACTTAGATATCTATTTTATTTTTGAATTTCTGTCTTAGCTCAACATTTATTCTTAAAAGCCTGAGCTATCACAAGATATAGTTAGCATGAGAGTCACACCTTCAATTTCATCAAATGAAATACTAATTTTCACTGTAAGGAGGAGGGAATTGTAGATTAGAGACCACAAGACGCAATCTCCCATTTCTGTGAGCATAAAACAGAATATCAGGTGCAAGGCTATGGGGAGAGAATGGATGGGTGTGGAAGTCAAGGAGCAAAATATTGAACAGTAAGTGGAGACCAAGTAAAGATCATGAACACTGATTGGAGTCTGGGTTCATAAATTAATTAGGGTACTTAACAGCAATGTAGAGGAGAAAGGGGGTCCTCTTGGAGACACAAAATGTGGAAAAGAGGGAAACACAAGGAATACTACAAACACAGAATCTGACTCTACAAAAGCACGGACTCGGACGAAAGATCTGTGACTTGTGCAATGAACATACATAGAAAAGAGGGTCTCTTCATCTCCTAGCTTGCTCACTGGTGGCATGTTGAGGAATTATCCTAATATGGGGGAGATATTTTTATATTATGAGTCCCAATGGCTTCTCCATTTCATTGTCTAATTGAGCTATCACTCTGAGACTCAATCTGCGTCCAGGAAACCGGTTATAAATTGGACACAGATTCACAGATTTCTGTCTATATGGTGAAAATGGCAGGCTGTGCTGTGGGTGGAGTGTGGAAGAGGCTTCCATGTGCGAGCAGCAGTGAGACCTGAGCGTGGACATCAGCAGGGCGCTAAGAGTGACAGCTGAACTGAGAGGATTGCTCACCACCCAGTGCAGACTGCTCTGTTTGTGGAACGTCTCCACTCTCAGAATCCCAGAGGCTTTTAGTAGAAACAGCAAGCGTGGCTGTTGCTTGACATTGCCCATAGCTCTTAGTCACTGTCAGAGGGCCTCTTTAGCAAGGAGACATTCAACTGGGAAGTCTACAGGCTTGGACAGTATGAGAAGTCTGGGGAGATCTCCTGCATTTATAGTATTTCAGTGTGTTTGTGTATAAAGATTATTGAGATAATTTCATCCTGACACAGATCCTCTTCTTAACTAATGCTTAATGGTGGGGAAGGCAAAGCAAGGAAAGGCCTTCATATAGCTGTTTCTGGGCTGACCTGTCTGTGCCTTTCACAGTTCTCTACTCCCTCCCAGTGAGCCTCAGAGACTGAGAATCTTGGAAGAAAAGAAAAAAGAAGCACCCATATTCTCCAGCTTCTCGGCAAGAATAAACCATTGACATTTGTTTCAGGTCATTTTGTTTTGTATTTGCCTTGTTTTCTTACCTTAACCTTGTATATTTCTGCTCTCCTCTTGAATTTCCTCCCCCTTTTCTTTTCCCTGTGGCCATTTCCACTATACTATAAATACACCTGCTCTTAGTAATTGTAAGTTTATTAGTTCAGTATATAATGTCTTAGCTCCTTTAGTTTTTCTTGTATATTGGGAATATTGTTGTTACTTCCTGTTTTGTTCTATTTAAATATGATTTGTTTTATGATGTTTATCATTGCAGTATGATTTCTTCCTTCTGACAGTGGGGTTTGAGATAGTTTTCAAGTTCACTAAGTCCCCTATATAAAACCAGAAGAGACATTTTTAGAATTTCAAGATATCAACTTATATTTCTGCTCTCATGTGATGTTTCACTTTTAAGTGCTCCAATTTCTGCATACAATTTACTGCTGGTTAAATGACATAGCAATTTAAAAATAATATTTGCAAGTATAAAAACGCCAGACTGGAGAGAAATAAATCAAAATCAGCATATCTCCAGTGGAGATCTGTCATAACGACCCTGGTGTCCAGATGAAATGTTAACACAGGTTATCCTTTTAACCAGCTTACAGTGTTCTTGAGGTGATGAAATATATACAGTATTTACTTAAGCACATTAAAACCTTCAGTGGAATTATTTTTAAAAAGAACAAAATAATTGAATGATTTAATTAAGCAGAAATTTTAAGATAAATGCTCCTGAGAAAAATGGGGATGTAGAAATGCTAAATGAAGTATAAAGTGGTCTTAAAAGTGGTCTTAACCCCAGAAGATTCCTACCTCAATTGTCAGTTTCATTGGGGGTATCTGAGAGACTGTGAAGATGGTAATTACCATTTTCAAAGAATGCTAGTAACTTTAATATTTGCAGTCGTTTTAGAAATATGTATTGTCAACTTGCGAAGAGTTTTTCTTCATGCAAATACTCTGAGTCCTTCTGTTTCAACTACATAATTTGAAATGCACTTTCAGCCCCTCTGCCTGGCAAAGCTAGACTTAATTGGATTAGCAAATGCAAGTCTAGAATTTTAAATACCAAATATGTGCACATTCTTGGCATTCTAAATTCATTGGAGGCTCTTTGGAATGCTTCAACATCTCCAAAGGATCCAGACTTACCAGTCTAACCATGAGGGCAAAATTTTCAACCTAACAGGAGAATGCATTTTGATTTTAAAATGTTTTCTGATTTCTCAGTTTACCACACTAGGTACTCACAAACCTATGTGCATCACAGAAATGCCTCCCATGCACATCAAAGAAATACCTCCTATGTGCATCACAGAAATGCCTCCCATATGCATCACAGAAATACCTCCCATGTACATCACAAAAATGTGTCCCATGCACATCACAGAAATGCCTCCTATGTGCATCACAGAAATGCTTCCCATGTGCATTACAGAAATGCCTCCCATGTGCATCTCAAAAATACCTCCCATGTGTGATGTGGGAGGTGATGTCTGCTGTGAATATGTCTTATTATCATCAGTTAATGAAGAAGCTGCTTTCGGCCAATGAGTTAACAGAGTAAAGCCAGGCTGAAAGAGATATATAGTGAGAGTAGGCAGAGTTAGGGAGACTCCACGTAGCTGAAACCGGAGGAGACAGACACCTGAACTTTGCCCAGTGAGCCACAGCCATGTGGCAATACACAGATTAATAGAAATATGTTAATTTAAGATATAAGAGCTAGCTAGCAATACGCTTAAGTGATTGGTCAAGCAGTGATTTAAATACTATAGTTTCTGTGTAATTATTTCGGGAGTCTGGGAAGCCGGAAAATGAACAAACAGCCTCAGTCAACAAATTGGTGCACCAACATGTGCCAGTTAAATCCACATAAAACCTGAAAGAGCTTGGAAAGGAATTCTAGACACACACAAAAATAACAAAGTTTAGATGCATCTTTTTTTGTATGGGCTCTGTTTGCTGTTGGCAAACAGGGGTGCCACAGTGTCTCCTTAAGAGAGGGCTTCCTGATTCAGCAGTAAGAGCAAAAAGAACAAAACAAAAACAACAACAACAAAAAAAAAACCGCATAGTTTCAAAATGGCAGCTTCCTGGGCCATGCTGCCAGCACGAATTCTGGCTCTTTCAGGACGCCAAGCACTTGAATGGGGCTTGTGGACAGTATACTGTAGTTACTTGGTGGCAGCATGGGCCAACTGGTTACCATAGTTGAGGTGGTGAGTGTGGCTCCCACCCGGTGTCTAGGAGACAGTGAACAGACCTATGCCATGTTGGACTGAGTGGAACCAAAAGGCAAAGCAGCCTTAGTCTTAGTCACTCCACTTATCATTTTAAAAGTGCTCCTGGTCAAAAAAAAAACTGTTACAGATAATGCATATAATAAAGACAGTTTCATACATAAAAGACCTGTAACTGAGACACAGTGTGTTTTAAAAATGTACATAAGCTTGAGAAAAAGAATAAAAAGAGTATAGACAGTTATAATATAAAAGAGTACAGACAGTCATTGCTTAAAGGAGTAAAGATAATAAAATAAATATTAAACTTGTAGAAAAAGTAATAGAGTAAGAAAAATAAGCCATGTAAAGATGGAAAATACACAGAGAGTCTGGATTTTATATATTATTGTGTTTTCTTTGAATTTTTTACTGTAAAGGAGCTAAATACAGAGAGACATTTCATTGTATGGGCTGCTAAGCTAAACCAACATATATATTTTAAAGGTATCTTGACTTCAAAATTTGTGTCTAAGGATATATTATTTTGGAAAAGTGGTTTTGCTTTTGTTTCCACAGAGGATGAGAACCTCTGAATTCCTTCCAGGCTAATGATGGAACAAGACCCCCCCCCGAAAGGTCATTGTGAAAACCCCCCAAAATTACTTTGCCCGACAAAAAGAAGGAGCAGTTTGGAGAGAACTATGCCAAAATTCCCAAATATTGTTTATAAATGTTTGTTTATAATTAAAAAGGGATATGTTATAGAGATGGATACTTTGCATTGGTATGGATCTTGGTTTACTGATACAAATTTGAGGTCAATTTTGTTATATATATGTATACACACACTATATATATATATATATATATATATATATATATATATATATATATATGCTCTTGATGAAGGTATTGTGTTTGTGCAGCTCATTTAAACATGTAATATGTAATATATAATTAAGAAATATAGGTTAATAGATAATCATCTATAATAGTCAAGCTTATAGTCATATTAGTTAGGTTTTCTAGATATATAGAGATATATTTCAATTAGATAGATATTCTTCAAATCTTTCAGAGACCTTCAGAATATGGCATTTAAAATGTTTTAAGAATGTAGGACTTTTCATGACAATGAGACACATCAGCTCCTGCCAGTACAAATCTACTTCAAGAGGAAGATGGGTATTGAAGAGGCTCCTCATGGTATTTGCTAACCATTTGGGCAAGAAACTGATCTTGCCTGGACTTCTTGATGCTATGCTGCATGAGCTAAACATATAGGACCCACAGAGGAATGACTGCTAAACTTGCCTAAAGATGAGATGGTCCTTCGGGGTTCCTGCTTCATGAAAGAACAAAAAGAGTCTGCTAGAAATTCTGCAGGACACAGAACAAAGTGACTGACAAACTGCCAGTATAGGTGGAACTGTCTTTGAAATTTTCTGCTTCATGGAAAAGTCTGCTGGATACTATGGGCATGTAGGCTAAAGATGGATGCTTCAAAGATACAGAAGAACTTTGGGCAACTGTCCAGGCAGCAAGGTGTCTCTGTCAATTCTAGAGTTTTCGAAGTTGCTTACAATATACTTCCTGTTTATTTAGATAATATAATATCCTTCTGGGGTCTTTGATAGAGTTGAAGAATAGATAGTTATTGTTTTCCTTAGTTAGGATAAAATATAAAGTAGATATAAATGTTGTAACTGTAATTCTTGCTTGATACCTGTTTTGTTATATGTAATCTTGCTTTGTAAAGTTAAAACCTTCCTTTTTATTTAGACAGAAAAGGGGAGGCAATGTATACTGTGAATATGTCTTATTGTCATTGGTTAATAAAGAAGCTTCTTTCGGCCAATAGCTTAACAGAGTAAAGTCAGGCTGAAAGAGATATATAGAGAGTAGGCAAAGTCAGGGAGATGCCATGAAGCCACAGCCGGAGGAGACAGACATGGGAACTTTGCCTGGTAAGCCACAGCCATGTGGCGATACAAGATTAATAGAAATATGTTAATTTAAGTTATAAGAGCTAGCTAGTAATATGCTTAAGTGATTGGCCAAGCAGTGATTTAAATAATATAGTTTCTGTGTGATTATTTTGGGAGTTTGGGCAGTTGGGAAATGAACAAACAGCCTCAGTCAGCACATGTGCACCACAGAAATGCCTCTCTTTTCTTCTCTAGTCCTGGGGCCACCACTTACCATATCTCGTGTAAGTGGATTTGTCTGCAGATCATTAAGTTACTCAGATTTTTCCCACAGAAAGGTGAGAGAAAGGTTCTGCCACTTTCTCCTGCCTTTGTCTCCAGAATCTTGGGTGTTAACTCATTTGCATTCATGAATTTTAACTCCATTAATTCCATTCTAGTGATGTTTCACAAAACAAGAAGGGACATCAACACACTGCCTTACTCTTTTGAAGTCTTCAATAAACATAGTCTTACAAGTGAGTTCCATATCAGCAGTCAAGAAAGCTAGATTCACACTATTCACACTGTGGTCTCTGAACCCCATTTTCCCCAAAATAGTTCTCAATATGACCCAACACATTTGTAGATGATAAGGTCATAACACAGCAGTAAATATCACTTATCAAGCATATAACTCAACAACTGAAAACATTATATCCATAAATTCCAGGAATTTGTGAATGAAATATTTTGATAATTAGCCCCTGAGATGGAAGAATTTTCACATTCAAAAATCTAGTCACCCCTTGAATTTGTTTTAGAGCACTGTATATGTTTCTAGTTTTTAACTAAGATTTCCACCATTCAAACATAAGTGTTAGAAGAGCACATATTGCTTCCACAGTAGCTAGCATTAGCTAAATGCCCACTCATTGATGCACTACATCTTTGATAATTCCTACTAGAACTTTCTGAGGTCTCTTTATTGGTTTCTAAGGCTACCATAGCAAGCCATCAAAACTTGGTGGCTTAAAACAGTAAACTGTTTCTCCAGATCTGGATTACATACATTGAGATGTCTTCAGAATGAAATGCCCACTGATTAGGGTCTTTCCTTGCTTCTTCTAGCCTGCCCTGAATCTGGGTGGCCCTTGCTGTAATTAAATGATTCCATCTACATTCTGTCTACACATGGCTTTGTCTATAGTACCCTTTTCTTCTCTGTTTCTCTCATATCCACACAAGCTTCAAGGCCCTCAGAAAATCTAGAATTATTTCTCAAAATCCTTAGTTCCATATGTAAAATACCTTTTCCACATTTTTCATATTCACAAGTGCTAGGCATGGGGTCTGGGATATAGATGACAGAGATTCATGGAAGTCCCTTAAGATCATTTTATGGACTATAAAACCAAGATTTAGAAAACTTACATATCTAAACTAAACTAGGCAGGGAGGATTGAATCTTCAGAAATCTATCTCTCTTTTCTTCTTATTTCTATCTCACTGTTTGTTGTATTAAGAAATATTCTTTCTTTGGTTATACATAGCTCTTAGTAAAGTTAAAAATTTGTAGTTGGTGAATCTTATTCTCCTCTTGATAACCTGTGCTACCACCCCAGTGCCTATTTGGATAAGCCTATATCCTTGGCAAAAGAGATACCTCTGGAGCCCTTCTTAAAAATGTGCCTCAGTTTCAACCACAGCTATCTCAGTTATGCCATATTAAAATGTTGATAAGAAGCAGCAGCCTTCCAAAGCACCATCACACTGCTATAAAAACAGTGTTTATACTGTTCTCTTTAGTATGAGCAGAGAGGCAGATGGCGCAAGCCATGCATTTGGGTTATCAGCAGGGCAAAAGTTTCCACAGAGAAACATAAACAGTACTCTTTCAGAACATGAGTTTATGGGGTGTTTTATTTTGGGTAACTGTTTATTATGAAAATTCACAGGACATCTTTCATTTGATATATATGACATATTGACCTAGACCAGATGTACTGAACTCACAGACCAAAAGCTTTGACTTTTAGCTTCAATGGCCATTTTTTTTTGACCTCTCAAATGGGATTATTTCATAACAAGAACTAATTTTGTTTCAGTGTTCCAGGAATGGCAGTTTTTCACTGTTTCTTTTACTTTTTGAGATTATAAGTGCATTATTTACCCTTTCTCTTTCCTCCCTGCAAGTCCTCTTATATACCCCTCATTGCTCAGCTTTAAACTCATGGCCTCCTTTTCTATTAATTAAGTATATATCATAGATTTATTGTTTTCTTTCTAGTTTGTTTCAACTCTTTCCTTCAGCAGTGGAAACAAAATATCTTTTCAGTGAGGCTGTCCTGGACATTCCCAAAATAAAAATGAATTCAGTGATGTGTGTCCTTAATGGTTATAACTTGAATTTCATTTCCTAGCTAAGGAAGTGGCTTCAAAGGCAAATATGTTTTCATTGTAGCAGGTGTCATCAGAGAGTTCCTAACCATGGTTCTTAAGACAGTGTCTGAATTTCTTCTGTCAAAGAAAGACAGTCTCTAGTTTTATAGCTAGTACATTTTCCTGGTCTTTCGGCTGTAATTTCTCTTATCATGTGTGTAGAATTTAGTGGTTGTTTAACAATTATATTTTCTATGATTTTAAGTCTTGTGTAGCCATTATCTGGAAAATAGAACTTTTAAACATTGATGATAATGCTGACAACATTGACAGTACTTCTTAAAAGACTTTCTTAATTTGCCATGTGACCCAGAAATTCATCCTCTAGACATTTACACATGAAAAGCAAAAACTTACATCAATAAAGGGTTATATACTTGAATGTTTATAGCAGCTTCACAGTAACCAAAAACTAGACTCATCCCAGGTAATGATGGATTATGGTAGATGACTGGATAAACAAATTCTACCATAAAATCAAATAATACCCAGCAATAAAAGATGACAGAATCTCACAATTATTATGCTAACAGTAAAAAAAACTCATCTGAAATGCCCTGCTTCTATAAAGTCCTAGAACAAGCAAAACCAATCTTTAATGACAGCAAATGCGCATGCGTCACCCTGATCAGATAATAGGAGAAGAAAGGCAGAAGACTGGAGAAGGATGCTAACGGACCTCACCAGCAGATGGTAGTGCTCTCTATCATGGTTGGAGTGCAGATTACAAATGCATATATATGTCAAAGTTCATTTGAAGTTAAAGGGATCCCAATCCACTTCCCCCCAAAATGAACACTCTGGCCTCCATACACATACCACGGCAAGTGTGTTCCCACACATATTCATGAGCAAATAAGTAAATGTAATTAAAATTTTTTACCTTAGAAATTTTTATATCCTGCCTTGTACCTAGAGCTGTTTCAAACCCAACTTTAACTTTCCTCATTTCTTCATTTTCCTCCTCTGAAATCTTGCATATACTATCCCTACTGCTTGATGATCTTTTGACTCCTTAACCTTAATGATGCTTTCTTGAGGAGATCCTTGAGTTGAATGGGTTTTTTTTTCCCATTCCCCAGCACAGTGTTCAATTCAGGGCACACCACATCTTATTGCCTTTTCTATATCTGACTATCTTCATTCCTGTTAAACTGTCACCTTCCTACATACCTGAATTTAGCTCTCTCATGGCCTGCCATAGCCTAAGTTTGTAGTGTAGTATGAGGAGCGGGCCGTGTTCCTGGTGCTCAGTGAGCTTAACCCCCGAAATAACCACACAGAAATTGTATTAATTAAATTACTGCTTGGCCCATAAGCTCTAGCCTCTTATTGGCTAACTCTCACATCTTGATTCAACCCATTTCTAATAATCTGTATGTCACCACGAGGTCGTGGCTTACTGGGAAAGATTCAGCATGTCTGACCTGGCAGCTTCATGGTGGCTCTCTCTGCCTGCCTTCTTTCTCCCAGTATTCAGTTCTCTTTTCCCCGCCTATCTAAGTTCTGCCCTATCTTAACAGTTTGTTGAGTTAGTAAACAGAGGGACCAATAACAAACAAACACCCTCATACGCAAGCCTCCAGAGACCCTTGGGAACATTCTCTGTGATTTCTGTGTAAGTTCTACTTAGCTGGTAAAAGTGAGGGCTTCCCCCTCTATGAGAATGTTATTTTTGGTATGGCATCACAGATTTTATTATAGGTATTTTCTTTTAAATTGTGTTTCTCAGAAGTCACCGTTTTTGTAGAAGCTAGTGAGTCACTAAAATGCAATTCTTGGCCATGCCTTCTACCACTATCCCGTCCCCCCAGCAAGCCAGATCAAACATTCCATATTAGCTGTGTTTTTGATTGTCTAATGGGTTTCTGTCTGATTTAGATTGTTCATTAAATTTCTTTGTTCTCTTCTCCCACTAGGAAAATTGCAGACTATTCTTCCCATCATATTATACTTTTTACCTTTTTGGAATCACTTTTGAAAAGTTATGTTCATGCACATATGTACATATTAATGTTATGTATGTGTGTATATGCATATATATGTATGCATATATGTATATATGGTAGCAGAAAAGAGTGGGGAGAGAAGCCATATAGACAAAGACTAAGAAAATAATTCTTATTTACTCTGGCACCATTTCTTGTGTAGTTTTCTCTGTTTCTTGTTTACATCTATTTTTAAAGGCTTATAGGGAAATTATGCTGTTATCCATTAGCCTGTTAATTCAGAGGATCAAAGAGAAGTAATGGAGTCCTCTCTTCTCTGAACTTAGAACTACATTGGCCATTGTGTATTCTATGACACAGCAAAAACACGTACCTAGGACACTAAAAGAATAAACTATATACTCCATATATAGTTGCTACAGAAAGCTTTAAATTTGTCATTCACAGTTTCAATTTATAAATAATGTGAATAATCCAAAAGATGGCAATGTTTTTGAGGTCAGACAACTGTTAGATCTTGAATCCAATCCTTGCCAAAATCTTTAAGCTGAAAGACTCTCATATGTCCCCACAATACACCTCACTATTATTTGAGAAGGAAAGAATAAGAGTCAAGAGTTATTCAGTTTTCCATTTGGGCATACTGTATCGCAAGTGCCATCCTGTATAGTGTATTATAATAGCAGAGGAGGTTAGGGTGTACTTGGGATGTTTGAAGATCAGTGTCTGGTGATGTGAAGACAGAAATGTCCACAGACCTGTCAACTACAAGTGATGAGGAGAGCATGAAACCAACACTTCAAGTCTGGACTGCAGATGAAGGTGTGAATGCCATCAGTCCCCATGGTGCCATTGATCTTGGGTATGTATTGAACGATCCAGTTTTTATGTACAGATTGGGAAGATGGTGAAACTTGTCTTTTTAATTCATTGGCTTCTAGATTCTTCCCATACCTTATATTAAAATGCAGCGCTTGAACTCAGTGATTTAACAAACATAGTAAGTTGGCCCTCCACATGTGTAGATAAAAACATTAGGGGTCAATGTCGCTGTATTGAACATATTTATGTTTGAGGCCTTGAAGTTAGTCCCTATACAATATAATGCAATGACTATTCACACAGAATTGATACTGTAATTGATAGAATAATTTGGAATTAAACTATATGGAAAAATATACACAGATTAGATGAAACTACTATATCATGTCATAGAGGGTAGTTTAGCATCTGTGAATTTGAATATTCATGAGAGGACTTTCCAACCTAACCCTGATAGATAATAAGGAATGACCACCACTGTGAAGCACTGGTTCAAGAGCTTCGGATTTATGGTGGAAGAAAGAAAACATCATGCCATATCCCTCTCTAGAAAGTTTATAGCCTGGTTCATATGAGAGGGATGGGGAGTACCGGGAGTGGTACTTCCATGTTCTAGGCTGTGGACAGACTGACACATTATATTTCTGCATATGTTTCAATGAGGATTGAGATGTATCATAGCAAATCACAAACATTGTAAAAGTACAATATAATACAGATATTACTGGCAGTTTTCTACCATTCTTCTTTAGAAGCTAGTGATCATTTAAATAATAATGATGATGATGAAATGAGTTTACTTTCTTCAGCATTTCATACTACAGACCCATTGTTTTAATGCCAATGGATGTAGTTATGTTGCAGAAAATTGAACATGGAGTCATGGAGGTGTAGGGAAACCAACACATGACCCCATTCAATCCCCCATCCTGTTTTTCACTGCATGCTTGGCTCATTCTTCCTTCCAAAGATTCTCTCTATTCCAAAAGCTGCCTTACAAAATACAACCACACCGAGCAGAATTCCACCAGTTCATTTTTCTTGGTCTTAAATCTCTCTCAATTTTCCCCTCTCCCCAAGACTGCAATTATTATTTCTGCATCACACAGGGACAACGTGTGGCCGAGCAAGATTGCTCCACCGATACCCATGACTGTCACCTGTCGGAAACTGGGAGACAAAAAGGCAGGATCCCTGTCCTTAATAGCTTGGTGGCAAGGAATTACTTGTCATTCTAGATGAAAATGTGCACTGCTTGTGGCAGAACTCTGTGGACAGTGCCATAATAAGCTTGTTAATGTGGAGTTAGAGTAACACGGAGAACATTTCCTGGGGAAGCAGAGGCACCACTATGAAAAGAACATTTGAACAGAAGGATGTATTGTTCTCCAGGCCCTGTGGGTGGGTGGGTGACAGTCCACTCAGGAGACATCCCAGTCAGGTGGCATCTCACAGCTGACATACCAGTGTAGTGGTGGAGGTGTAGAAGTAGTTATTACAAACAGAAAAAAAAATAGCACTGCTCTTGCCCATGACCGAGTCAAACAACTGTGCTGTAATGCTGAGGTTCATAGTAGACACTGCAGAAATGACTGAAGGCCATCTCCTTCACCTTAACCAGGGTAAGAGAACACATGAGAGCAACCGCAGTATAATGCTTGGCTTCTCTCTTGCTCTTAACTTTCCCCTCACTCTTTCTCTTCCTCTTCCCCACACCCCAACCACTGTATAAATCAGCACAGAAAACAATGTGGGCTTTGGCAGGAAGTACTGTTAGCTTTGAGTGGTGAACACATACCAGACTTGGGCAACACAGAAGCTGCTTGTGTGGTACATTCTACTCCTTGCAGACTATGCCCAAGTATATTTATGTTGTCTACATCTTGGGGCTCTTATTATCCAGAATTTCCTATAAATTTCAGGTTATCCCACAAAAGAATATGCCTTTGGATTCTACGCAGACTCTTATGAAGATACAAGTTATCGTATTGTATTTAGTTTTGTTCAGGAATAAGTCTGAACTGTAGGTGCCCCGGTCCACAGAGTAACTGAAAAACCTGTCTAGTATTCTGTAACAGAAACCATTCTTTCATTCTTAGACGATGCATTCCCTTGAAACCAATGTACCCTCAGCATTGCTTAAATCAAAACCTTAACTACAAAACAATTAAAAAATAATAAAAGAGGCTTCATTCAACAATGGATGGGGGCAGATGCAGAGAACCACAGCCAAACATTAGACAGAGCTCAGTGACCCTCACTGAAGAGGGGGAGGAAGATGATAGGAACTAGAAAGTCAAGGACACAAGGAGAACAAGCCTACAGAATCAACTAAGCAGAGCTCAAAGGGGCTCACAGAGACTGAAGCAGCAATAGTGGATCCTGTATGGGTCTGCACTAGATCCTTTGCATATATATTGAGGTTGTAAGTTTGGTATTCCTGTGTGACTCCTAACAGTGGGAGCAGGGGTGTGTCTGACTCTTTTACCTGCTCTTGGGACCCTTTTTCTCCTAGTGGGTTGCCTCATTCAGTCTAGATATGAGGGTTTGTGTCTAGTCCTATTCTATCTTTTTATGATATAGGATTCCCCTCTGTATGCTGTGAATACCATTGGTTAGTAAATGACTGTCTTGGGCCTGCACAGGGAATAGAGGTAGGTTTAGAAAACAAAACTGAATGCTGGGGGAAAGGAGGCAGAGTCAGGGAAAAGCCATGGAGCTACTGCCAGAGACAAATATGCTGAAACTTTGATAGTAGGCCATGACCTCATGGTGATGCACAGATTAATGGAGATGGCTTAAATTAGGATGTAAGAGTTAGCCAATAAGAAGCTAGAGCTAATGGCCATGCAGTGATTTAAATAATATAGTTTCTGTGTGATTATTTTGGTTCCGGATGTCCAGAATGAACAAGCAGCCTCCCTCAACATTTTTATGCCATGTTCAGGGAAGACCTGTGGAAGGTCTGCTCTTTTCTGAAGGAAAACAGAGAGTGGATATTGGGAAGAAGGGAGAGTGGAGGGTGGCTGAAAAGAGCAGAGGGAGGAGAAACTGTTGTCAGGATGTAATGTATTAGAGAAGAATATGTTTTAATTTTCAAAGTAATAAAAGTAACTTGAAACATTATGTTTATCTTTCATTGGGTTTACACATCTGTGAAGTTGTTCTTTGGTCTAAGATTTGGGTAAGGTAGATATGTGTTTATAAGGAATGATATTTCGACTGAGCATTCATCAGGAAGACAGTTCAACTCAAATATCTTTCCCCTAAGCCACTTCCTTAAAGATGAGGAAATAGCTTCATCTTTATTTGAACTTCAGGGAAAGGTCTTTCTGATCCTAGCAATAAAAATAATATACAAAAATGCCTCATTTTATCTAAGATATCTTAATGTGATGATTACAGAAGTACTCAGATGAAAACAAGAAGTTTTAATCATTTTTAATTTTTATACATTATTTTGATCATATTCTTTCCCCTTCCCCCAGTCCTCCCAAATACTCCCTACCTCCATAACCACCCAAGTTCATATTCTCTCTCTCTCTCAGAATAACAAGAAAAAAATCAAGAAAACAAAAAATAAAAAAGACAGAAAACACCAAATCATTTAAAAAAAACATATAAAAGACAAGGAGTCCATTTTGTCTTGGTCAGCTGCTCCTGATCATGAGCGTGGTGATATATTCAGTGTTACTCCATTGTAGAAAACTGATTTTCTCTCTCCCAGCACATAACCATTGCAATTAGTGCCTTGGTTATGGGCGGGACTTTGTGCCCACATCCCTTTCCAGTACTTGGATTTTGTCTAGTTGTGTTTACGCAAGTTTTGAGCATGCTGTCACAGCCCTTGCAGATTCGTGTGTGCATCAGACCTGTTGTGACACTGTTTCCTCTGCCTCTTACAATCTTTCTCTTCCACAGAGATCCAAGGTCTCTCTCTATCTGAACATTGTCCAGTTGTGGATATGCTTGTTCATTCCTGTCTACTGCAAGAACATATCACCACACTCATGATCAGGAGCAGATGACCAACACAAAATAGACTCCATGTCTTTGATGTGTTTGTTTTTTTCATCATTGGAGTAACCAACTGCCTTTTAAAAATTGAATTAAGATCCATTCCACAAGATGGAATCTACACCTGACATTGTTTTGTTATTTTTATTGTTTTGTTTTTCTTTGCTTTTTCTTCTTCTTCCTCTTCTTCTCCTTCTTCTCCTCCTTCTCCTTCTTCTCCTCCTCTGCCTCATCCCTCACTCTCCCTCCCTCTCTCTCTCTCTCTCTCTCTCTCTCTCTCTCTCTATCTCTCTCTCTCTCTCTCTTAGTTTTATTTTGACTTTTCAAGACACAGTTAACTCTGTGTAGCCCTAAATGTCCTGGAACTCACTCTGAAGACCAGGCTGGCCTCAAATTCACAGAGATCCATTTGATTCACCTGCCTCCACCACCTCCTGTGCTGGAATTAAAGGCATGCACCACCACAATCTGGCATTCTTGATGAGGTCAAGAACCTGAGACTGGATAGGTCATGGGCCAAAGGGGAAATCCTACTTCTATTACTCTGCTAAATAAACACAAATGTTCATTTTACCTTTCTTTTTATTTATCATATCTTGGAGTTATCATATGTTAGCCCATATAAATATGTTTCATTTCATTTAGTTTTCCCCAGCAATCTATTACTTCATTATACCATAGCTTATGTCCCAGATCTTTGTACAAATTCATATTATTTCCAGTAAATTTCTAATACAGATGCATTTAAGTGGTATTCTGTACATCTACCTAGGACTATTTATAGGGTGAATTGGAGGAATAAAGATGTGTAGAGTAAAGTCATATATATTTTAGTCCATGTCCAGGAATGAATAAAAGTTTTATAGACTAGCTCAGCCGTCTGTCTCTTAGTTCTCTCAAATGGGTTTACTAGCCAAGACACTGAGGCACATTTCACATCTATGTTCCTGTAAGCACTCCAAGTGCCACCTTTCTAGTCTATGTGGTCCATCAGTCCTTAAACCTGGATCAAGCCAAACATCTTCCTTCTTAGCTGCCTCAGCTAGGCTGTAGAAGGTTAAGAGGGAAGTGTATGCATCTTGGCTCTATTGTTACTCTGTGTTTCTGAGATCCTCTAGGAACTCTGTGCTAATCACATATCCTTTTGGTTAAAACTAATTCATCGCCCCCACCCCACTCTATTGCCAAAACTGAGCATTTAGTCCCCATCCACAAACTTTTTGTCCTCCTCATGACCTTCTCTCTCTGTCTTCATTCTCAATCAAAGGCTTGCTTCCCTCCTTTTTTAGAGAAAGACACCGGACAAAGAGTAATTCTCTTATGAAAATAACCTAAAGCATACACGTCTCTCCCTTCCCAGTCTGTTGTCCATTTGCCAGAGACAACAGCCCTTATACCCTGATCAACAATAAACCCAAAACTGTCACATTGCTAATGTTCCTGAGAAGACTTAGGCATTACCATACCCAACTTTCTCTAGTGTTTGTTGTAAATAATTCACCTCCAACTGAACACTTTTGGTACAACACTCTATAGTTGCTTTCATTGAACTCTGTTTTTCCTTTTCTTCATTTTTAAAAGCTGTCCTTATTTCCTTCTTATTTTGGGCTTAGAGGGCCTTAGTTGCTTGGAATAGGTGAAGGTTTTCTTCTCACTTTATTCTTTTCATGGATTACCTCATTCACTCTCTGGTTTCAGCAATCATCTATGTATTGATGACTCACAGGGCCTGTTCAAGCCTTTCCCCAATACTTGTGTCATCTCCCCAATAAAGCCCTTCTCTGTATTGACTCAGAGACACTTGAAATGTAACACACCCCAAATTGAACTCAATGCCCCGTTCCCCACCCCACTTTCCAAGACTGTCCTTCCTCTCCATCATCCACCCAGTGGTCTAGTCCAGGAATCTTTAGGTCATCCTTTCCTCTTGCTTTCCCCACTTCTAACCACACCTAATCACTTGCTAAGAGTCTGTTGGTGGTGGGCTTAAAAAAAACAACAAACTTCTGAATGTTGTTTGAGTTCATCCCTTTGTTTCTATTCCCACCCAATTGTCATGGTCATATCCTTTATTATTTCTTACTGCTTTATTTAAATGATCTGTTTGGCCCTCCCTTTATATACTTCTAATTAATCCACTATACTTTCTAAATTGTTTGTCTTTGTATGCTTGCTTCATGGCTGAAAATTTCTTACTGCATCTTTATTGCCTTTGGAACAGCTTGAGCCACTTAAGAAAGCTTACTTCTTTCTTCTCCAGACTTATCAACTCTGGCTCTTGAACCACTCTGTATGCTAGAGTCTTTAAAAACTGCCCACCATGGCCTTGAGAACCCCTTCATTTCTATCTCTGAATTGTTGCTGGTGTCTCTTTTTGGCCTACTTTCATGCTGTCCCCAGAGTATCTACTGTTCTTTCAAATTCAGATCAAATACTTTTGCCACTATGTTTCTGCAGAACTTTTTAAGTCACTGAATGTTTTTAAAATTCATTTATAGATTTTCTCCACCCGACTATAACTTTTTCCTTGGAAATGTCTGTGTTTTGCTCATCTGTGTATTTGTAACATCTTTTACAGATCCTTCCGGTAAGAAAACACTCAAAAAATGTTCATTACCTGGTGCCCGGTGTGTGATTCTTACTCCTCTTACTTTACTATTAAATTGGTTTTGCTAAAATTCATACCTTAATGAATAATTATTCCAAATTTTATAAAGGACTCTGTTCACTTAGAAAATATGTCAAGCAGTCCTTGGTATGGTATCTAAACTCATTACAAACCATTCTTCACTTACACAGGGCTCACTTACACCCGAGTAGCCATACACATCTTCTGTACCTGCTTCCTAGTCCTCAAATGCCTTCTGTGCATTTATACTCCCCTGTTAGTTACCACATGGGACATGATCTCTGAGACAGATTACCTCTCCCCCTTTTCATTTTATACAGTCTCATTCATCCTTTGTGATTCAGTCTAGATACACACTCCTCCATAGTGATCCCTGATCCGTCTTTCAGTACTGTTCTCCCTTTCACTTGTCATAGCATTGCTTCTATATGTTTTTCAGGGTTTGTTGCATTCAACATTTTTTATTTATTATAGGGCAAGGGGATTTCAACAATAGATGAAATTTTGCTTTTATGTAGCTCAACTGTGACTAGTCAATAATGCTTTGAGATAGGGACCAAAGTCTCAAAAGTGTTTGCTAGATAAATAACAGTACTCCCCCCACCATTGCTCAGGACCATTATCCTTCTTGGGTTTTTTTTCCTCTCAAATTTGGTATGATAACTTACACAATCCTTGATTTAACTTGTGTGCAATTATAGGGATATTTAAGTTTAAAGGGCATTTTTCTCATATTAACCATTTGTTACTACCATTAATTTTTAGTTCTGTGCTTTCATGCCTGGTGCTCTTTACTCCTGAGAAAGCATCAATTTTTAGCTTCCCACTGAAATCATCTTTCTGTGTATTAAGTTAAAACCATGACTTTCAAGGTCATTATCTAAAAAAAAAGAGAAGAACACAGAATAGTTAGCCTGGGTGATAATAAATCTCAGGTGATTGAGCTTCTTGTTTTGTATTGTATTAGCTTGTTTGGTTTGGTTTGGATCAATAGAAATGTGGCTTTAAAAAATAAAGAATATAACAGAGACAGGAGGACTGAGCTTTGGCTCAGTGGCAGAGCTCTTGCATAGCATGTGCAAGGTCCTAGCACTGCAAGCAAATAGGCAGAGGAAAAAGAAAAGGAGGAAGAGAAGGGCAGAGGTAAAGAAAGAAAGAGGGAGGAAGAGAAGGGTGAAGGAAGGAAAGGAGGGAGAGAAGGAGGGAGGGAGGAAGGAGAGAGAAAGTTACTACTTACATATCACAAAATATGAAGGAAACACATGGCCACCAAATGTGATGCAGCAGAACCCCAGGTTCTTACTGTCCTAAACCACAGGTCCCTTTTACATGCTACCCTCACCAACATTTTTTGTCGTTATTATTGGTGGTGTGTATGTATGTGTTATGCATGTGTGAGAGTGCAGGTGTACACACACAACAGTATGCTTATGGAATCAGAAGACAATCACCCTACGGGAACCAGTGCTCCCCTTCCACCTTGTTTTAAGGCAGCGTTTCTCTTGTTTCTGGTATATTTACATAGGTACTCCGGACAAGATAGGCCAATAGCTTCTAGTAGATTCTCCTGTCTCCACCTTTCCACTCCACTTACAAGGCCATGCCTCAAGATCCATGGCTGTGTTGATGGCTGCGTTTATTTTTTCTTTCTCTGTTTCAGCCACTGGAAACACAGCTCCAATTCACAGCAGTGGTAAGGTATTTGGGTGCTAACTCCATTGTTATTACTTGTTCTATTTTTCTCAAATGACTAAAATAGGCAATTTTCAAAAGAATTAACTCAGCAGCTATTCCTCAACATCAAGTTTGTTCTCACAGCCCATGCCTACCGTCAACTTCTTTTCAAACTTGCTACACCTCAGCACTCACTTCTGTTCTCTCTGCAAGAGGCAGCCACTTTAACAAATGAAATTATACATTTAAACCAGATGAGGTTGGCTTGGTGATTGGCCCTGTGCAGAGTCTACAATTTGGGTCAGACTTATGAAAAGTTTGGTGAATTTGGCAATGTCTTTGAGGAGTTGTCTTAAAGCTCCCGAGAGAGAGAGAGACCTTCAAGATCTCAGACATTCCTTCTTTTGTGGGCTCTCAGAAAAGGCCACCCTCAGCTGGCATAGGAGAGAAGGCTCATTTTCAAACTATTTAAGTCATGTTGTGACTAGAGGTTGAAGTCTGGTGCAAAAATCATGAAAACCAAAGAAACAATTTGCTCTGTTACTGCAATATGTAGCTTGGTCCTACAGTGAGGAGACTTGATTACACAGGGTAGAGAGATAATATCCCTACCTTTAAAATGCAGTTCTGTGGAAGAGCTTGAATCATCTGAATGCCATCAGACAATTATCACTTTTGAAATGTGAGAGAAAAATAAATCTGCTAGGTTGTGGGGGAAGACAGTGATCTAGCAGTATTTATCAAAGAAAAGGAATCTGTAGGTTCCAAAGAGGGGCGCCCTCTGAACTCTCCTCTTGTGCTCCAGCAGGAATGAGGCTTCAATTAAGATCTAAGTACTAAGGTCTAAGAATTTTTCCATCCCAAGGTTTTTAAAGAATCATAAAACAGCTTGACAGAAAGCTTCGTTCTCTCACCCAGAAACCTCCACTGAAAAATTAAACAGCTGAAACCATGGCTGAGTATGATTAATGAAAATACATTATAATAATTTATTATACTGCTTTTGGAGGGCTGTTTTTCCTCCATTTTTTCTCATCTGTCTCCTCTATTAATTCTCCTGCTACACTGGAGACTGCGAAAAATGCAGATGTTAAGAGCATAAAGATATCAAAGAGTTAGTTTTGGCTGACTTGGCAGTGACCACATTACAGATCTCAGATTTTCCCTCCTTTCATGTGGCTTTTTGTTGGTTGGACAATAAATCTACTATATGAAGTTACTACATATTTGATCCACATTGCAGTGCATAAAAATGGAGTCATTGGGATGGGTCAGCTGAGAATTTTGAGATCGAACTCAGGTATGGGTAAAGGACCCTAGAATTTAAATAGAATTTTCAAGTATGACAAACACATTGTTTAAGACATTTAGAACGTTCTTCAGTAACAGAAAATTATCCTGAACATATTAATTTAGGGAGTCACATAAAGTAACTACTTAATGCTGTTCTTATTCCTCTGAATATGTTTCTGCCTTTGTTGGGGATTCCCTTTTCAACATTAAAGACATCTTGTGACTCCAGTGTCTGTATTTACAGATCTCCAGCAATGGAAAGTGGTAAACTGTACACAGACAGTCCAGATCCTGCCCCCACACACTGATTAGATGATGAGCTGCTCCCTTCATGTGTCAAGATTATTGCCTAGCGAATAAGAACCCCTTCATTTTGTGTTATAGCCATAATGTGTATTTGGAACAATGCTTCTCAACTTTTCATGTTATAATTGCCCAAGAAACTTTGGAAAATTCTAATGTCCGGGTGTTTCACCATCCACTCACTTGAGAATGTTAGGGCACTTCCTTGGGCTGTTGAGGTAATTTCAATATGCAATCACAATTGATAATTAAGCTGTTTCAGTGAAAGGGGCAAGAGTTGTAGAGGAAACCTGTTCTTTAGTTGTCACGTACATCTTCAATATTCCATTCATTAAAATATAGTTGACCAATAAAAATAAAATATCTACTACTTGAAAGAGTTCCAACATATCAGTAATGATGTCAACTAATAAAAGTATTCATGGACAGCACTGTTTATAAATGTTATTGACTTCAAAAGGCTATGTTTTAAGTGAGGTGCTAGGGTTGAAGGTTAAATTGTTTTCTGTATGTATAAAGATGAAAAAACCAAATAGACACTTCATCCAACCTTTAAGTGAGTCTTTTTTAACACTTTGTAGTTCCTTCAAAGTGATTGTTTCATGGCCATTTACTATTATATACATAGTACCTTTCACAGCACCCCTGCATCTGTACATGCTATTTTTTTCTTACTTACTCTGACACACAATTTTCTTCACCGTACTAGCGTAGAACTTGTTTTCTGAAATTAATATTATAAGTAGATTGTGTTGCATTGGTTTGTTGAGAGTTTTTAGATCAAAGACACAACATTGAGAGAATTATAAATAAGTATTTGTGTGTGTGTGTATGTGTGTGTGCGCGCGAGTGTGTGTGTGTGTAAGAGAGAAAGAGAGGAAGGGAGGAAGGGAGGGAGAAAGGGAGGTAGGTAGGTAGGTAGGGAGGGAGGGAGGGAGGGAGGGAGGGAGGGAGGGAGGGAGTATTTGGAAGCACAAAAAGAAAGAAACTTTCCTGCTAAAGAAAGCCATCTTTGGTTGAGTTTGTTCTTTGGCCCATGGCATCTTGTAGCAGGCACTTTCCAGACAATGTCAGAAAACTGGTCTTGTGGGTGGTCTGCCATACTGTATTTTGAATCTAAGATCTCGGCTCCTCAGCCCTCATCCCCTTCATGCCAATAGACTGTACAGTCCATCAACGCCTAATTGCTTCCTACCAGCTTGAACCCACAATCTTTTCTGGTCTGGTACCAGAATCAACTTCAGAAAACATTGAAGAAAGAATGTCTGGAATTGGGAACCTAAATATGTGTACTTGGGGGTGGGTAGGAGAGGTGGCCTGGTCAGAAGAAGGCTCACTCTCCACAATGTGCTTGCAGTAGAAAGCCCTGAGGAGCAAAGTCTTGCTAAACTCATGGCAACCATCATTGCCTTCCCAAGCTTCGTTCATTCTTGATTGCTTTGTGTTTTACTAACTACTCTTAGCAAAAATTTGGAGTAAGAATGAGTTCATTAAGAAGCAGTGGTCATTTTATCTATTAACTGTCTGAACTCCTAACCACACTGTCTGAAACTGTTCTTGTGCCTCACACTTCCAGAGCTGAATCTATGAGCAAGCCTCAACTACTTGTTGAAAACCCAAACCAAGGACGTGAAAATTATGTTTTAATGCAGTGAAGACACTGCTTTTAAAAGAGGTGAATACAACATTCATGGTGTTTTCCTTGGTCCTGCAAATTTATATTCATGTAGAACATGCCATAAAAATGGCTAGTTGAAATTAGGAACTATAAATGGCCTTAAATTATTTTATTAAAAGGAAAACAATCTTCACAAGTTTAATGTCCTAATCATCACTACTGCCAGAACACCCACAGAAGCAAATGCCATGCAAATCTGTTTAGCAGGCAGAAACAGAAAATTAACCACTATAGAGGGCAGCTTTTTCCTTTTCAACATTTTGGTTACCAGCAGAGGAGCTGACTGAATTTCTTCTGAGAGATGTGCCTTATGGAAATTGTGCTTAATGTTGTAGATGTCATGGCATATCTCAGCACTCGGGGTAGAGGTCAGATCAGTTGTTCAAGACCAACCTCAGCTTCATAGAAAGTTCAAAGCCAGCCAAGGCTACATGAATAGCAGACAGAAAAGAAACATCCACTTTTCAGCAATATGAATGGATATTGAATAATTATGCTATACCCAGAGCTAAGTCCTAGCCTGTGCCAATTCCGAGTATATTTGAGCATCATCCAGTGAAGTTCATTTAAACTTTTTCTTTCTGGTTTACAGATTTTTTTAAAAAAATATTTATCTTAGTTCTGATTATGTCTAGGTCTGTATCTTTGTGTGGTTATGTGCACATGAGTGCTGGTGGCCAAGGAGGCCAGAGGCATCTGATCCCTTGGAGATGAAGTTACAAGTGGTTCTGAGCCACCAAACGTAGGTACTGGGAAAGCACTCAGGTCTTCTGCAAGAGCAATACCAGCTTTCACAATAGAACCATTTTCCAGCCCCAGTTTATGTTTGTTTGTTTGTTTAGTTTTGTGTGTGCTTGTCATTACTTTGATTGTTTATTTGATTGGCTTATTTGTTTTTTGTTTGATTGATTGTTTGTTTGATTTGAGATAGAGTGTCATGTAACCAAAAATGGCTTCAAACTCACAGTGATCCTCCTGCTTCAGCCCCACAAGTGCTAGAATTACAGGCTTAAACTGCCATTCCAACTTCTAAACTGTTCCTTTTAAGTGGAATCTTACATCTAAGTCAAGGAACACAGGTAATTAATAACTCATACTTAATACTTCATTGCATAAATGTTGCCAATTTCAAGATGTTAAAGAGTAGGACATATAGAAAAGAAAAGGGTGTGAAGAATCCACATCACAGATCCTTAATATTTGCATATATCCGAAATCCAGAGTCATCCTTTATCTAGTAGTTTCTCATAAATGACCTTACCCAAGGAAAGAAGAGATAAAAATCATCTGAGGAAAACAGACAGTGCCTTGCTCTCTCCCATCCTTGTCCCAACCTCTCTGTGACCACCCAATGTGGCGATGTCAGGCATCCCAAATTCATGAACTTCCTTACCCTCTCTTAGTTCATTTTTCTCATTTCATATTTGAAGATTGAAATACATACACCTTCTCAACTTGTGAGTATTTTTGATTTTTCTGTGGTCAACCAAAGATTGAGTCATTGATTCACTCACAATCAAATGTACTGCACCCCCTTATACAAGTTTTTGATTAAAAGAAAAGATCTTGTTTCGCGCTCTGGATAAAGAGGAGGGTCTTCCTAACTGAGAAGTTTTAAGCTAGAACATCTAGCTTGACATTTTGCCAGAAAATCTATTTTTGAAAACCACAGTTTTTGAAAATTAAATACAATACTGCAATTGATTAGCCATAAAGCAAAATTTACGCCACTAACAATGTTCCAGTTTTCTCTAAAAGAGCTTTCTGTTAAGGAAACTGTAGGAGACGATTTCTTCAGTTTTCTTCAGACAGGACCACATGTAGTCCAGGCTAGCCTCCACCTCACTTATGATGACCTTAAACTTCTGGTCTTTCTGTCTCTGCCTTCCAAATCCTGAGATTGTTGGCATGCCTAGTTGGGGAGAATGCTTTTTTAAAATCTTTTACAGTTAGCATCTGTTAGTTCTACAAAACCATTTGACATTTTCATGTACATATATATTTTGGTCCTATTCACCCACATTATTCTTCCTTGTGCCCTTTTCACTGCCACAGATTCCCTTCCTCCTAGACCCCTCCCACTTTCATATCTTTAGTGTGTGTCAGCTTGTGACTTAGTTTAATTAGGGTTTCTTACTAAAGCATGAGGGTGTTTAAATAACACCCATGTGAACAACTTGCCAGTAGTTACACCACTGAAGAAAATGTCTCTCCTCCTGCAGTGACTATTTACTGCATATACACACTCAGAGAGCCTCCTCATGCTATAATTTCCTATGAACTATGTCCTCGCAATTGTTCAAGTCTTCCCAAGTTGTCATCATTTTTGGTTGTAGTAATATTTTTCTTTCTTGGTGTGTATTTGTATTCTTTCTTTTATTTTATTTGAAGTAAAAACCTTATAATTTGCTCTTAGACTATAACAGAAATCCATCTCTCCTAGTATTTGTACACTTTGTTTTTGCATTTGGATCTCTGGTACTGAAATGTATAGACTATTTTAATGTTTGTATTAAGATTGTCCTTTGGCCTTCCTCTAGATTTTCTGGTGTATATTTGTAATTATCTCCTTTGCTCACCCCATTTTTTTCTCAGATTCAATAATTGAGATGGAAAGGCTTTGTAGTAGCACCAAGGTGGCATTGGCCTTCCATCCTTGCCATAAGGAACACTCTTTTCAGACACCCCAACAACAGCCCTCCTAACATGGCTGCCCTGTTGACATCGACCTTTCCTGCCTTCTGCTCTGTGACTCAGGTCATTTGGGGGCAGTGGCTGAGACAGCTGCAGCATCCATAAGCCAAGTCCTATTTTCCAGAGTCAAATCTTTTTGTAATGGGGGTTTCAAGCTGAGCTTCTCACTGTTTGTACGAAAGCAACACATAGCTGACCCAAAGGCATTCTAATAACAGATCCTGAGAGGGACAACTGGCCAAAATCATCACCGGGTGTTCATCTTGTTCCTGAGTTTAAAGAGAGAAAAGCAAATCACACCTTCTCTGCGGTGCCATAAGTTGCTTTCTTTGGTCAATTATGAAGTGTGCACTGGATTTTAATATGTTGCTTTTAGACGTTGGGGATTGAGATATTTTACAATCAGCCAATCATCTGATTTACTTCCAGTATAATCACTGAATTAAGGTACATAAATTTAATGAAGTCAACATGAAAAATATTAATATTAATATGTAGCAGTTAATGAATGCCAGCATTGCCCTGGGAATTCAACAAAGTACAAATTAAGCCTGCCGGTTAGCCTAACATATCAGCCAACACTAGTATTAAGCTAATATTACTCCTAATAAAGACCCAGGGTGTGCCTTTATAGGTTCTGTGGGATGAAGCTTGGGTACCAGGTTTGGTTGCTCTCCTTCATCAAACCCCATTTGCATTCATCTATTTTAGTAGTCCCTAGCTTAACAAATGTGCCAAGATGGTACTGGCATCTTCCTGTCAAATAGCACATAATAGCTAGATAAATAACCCAGTCTTCACTATCTTCACATAACTCTCAGGAAAACCAATTTTATAATAGGAGCTGGTGAAAGGAAAGATTGTGTCTTACCCCATAAACATCTTGATGTGAGGAAAAGCTGTAGGTTGCTGTATTTTCTTAACCACGGTGTTTGAGCAATGGGTTGGTGCTGAGTTCTGTAAAGATTTCACTGGCCGTTTATGCCATGGGGGTTAAGCCAGCGATGATTCTATCCTCTAGTCCTGTTCCACATTTGTGTCTAATACAATCGGAAGCATTAAAAGCTTCATTTTATTTGCATATAATCTTCTTCCCCATCACATAAAATGTATTGCATAAATCCAGGGAGCACTATTGTTTTGTGTATACCTATGGTGTCAATCCTTAGACAGGCAGGAGACCCACCTGGCACCTGAATCTGACTCTGGCACTTTTGTCTTGAAAGTTCCTCTCAGATGAAGAGAAAGAAGTGTTTGTCTATCCATCCCAGCAGCCTGGAATCCAACTGAATCAGTTACTCTGTGTCATCAACATTTGTTTGGAATATGTCATGGTCAAATACAGTTCTTTGCCAGCCATAGTAGATTCTGGAAGCCAAGTAAGATTTTAAATCCCATGGTTTTGGTAGGTCGCTTTGCCAGTAATTAAATATGCCACATAGATCACAAATGCTTTTCTTTATTTTCAGTATATTCATATAGGGCACCTCTTTCTCTCTTTCTTTCTCTCTCTCTCTCTCTCTCTCTCTGTGTGTGTGTGTGTGTGTGTGTGGTACATGTGTGTAAGTGTACAGATAAGCATTCATGAGAAGGCAGACAGGCAAGGGTGCCTGGTGTCTTTCCCTATTTTTTTACTTTGAAGCAGGGTCTTACACTGAACTGCAAGCTTGCTGTTTAGGTGAAGCTGGTATACCAGTAAGTGCTTGTTACCTACCCGTTCCCACCCTGCAATACTAAGGTTACAGGTATTTGTGGCCATACCTGCCTTTTCACATGGATGCTGGGGATTTGAACTAGGTCCTTATGCTTATAAAACAAGCATTCTTACCCACTGAGCCATCGCCCCAGTCCCTTCTTAAGACCAGAATATAGTCTCTTCCTTCATTCATGTCCATAGACTCATAAATCTATTGGAATTTTAAAAAGATCTTCAAAGATACTCTGCAAAAGCCTTTCTGCTAATAGAATTAAGTTGTTTTCATACCTCAGAAAATTTGCTTTTCATAAAAATCAGAACTCTTTGATGTCTGATTAATTTTCAGAACACACGCTTGCTTTCAATAAAGTAACTATCTGAAGTGGTTCAAAGTAGAGCATTAGGGCACAATAGCATATGGCCATTTCAGAAAGGTTTAGTTTCAAAATAGTTCAAGAAATATTTGTCTAGACATGTCTCCCTTGCTTCATGTGAAATGAATAGCTTACAAAGAAATCCGCGAAGAGTTTCAAACACAAACTTTGAAACTGTTGAATAACTTCATAAGGATGCATTTCATTCTTGGTTTACCAGCTATGATTGGAAAATACTTCCAACAGGCAAGATGGTTTCTATAATGGAGAATGCCATATTATGTAATAATAATAATACTGGTGCTCTGACAGTGGATGTTCTTTAAGACATTGACTGCACAAGCCGTGGCTTTCAGATTGAAGAGCTAAGACCAGCGAGTACCCTCTAAGTTCACTGAGGGAAAATATTTCCTAATACAGAAAATATTCCAAGTCAAAGACAGGTTCCAAGTGATCCTCCTACTGGCAAGAAGAACCACCCACCGGAGCAAACTGATCAAACAGCATTGACCCATGAGGAGTGGTAGCACACCTGTTGAAGAGTAGCTTCCTCATTGAAACTTCACACACTATCTCAGGTATTTTTGAAGTCTTTTCTGATTTGGTCCTTAGAAATAGCTTTGATAAACAGATATGATCCTCTAGATGCTGACAGTCAGGAAGCTCAGTATAAGAGAGTCAGGGACATATAGCCAAAGTGGAATTTGAGCTCAGGTTTTATGACTCCATGACCAATGTTCTTCTCATTAAGTTACATGATATCATGAGTTTGACCAACCATCTGAAAGGTGAAAGTCTTCTCTCAAAATCCCTTAACTGACAAGTATCACCACAGGGGAGGTGCCCTACACATATGCAGCCAGCACTGAACTCTGGATCATGAGAGAAGAAGAGGAACCACATAAAGTTGGGAGGAGAATGTTGTGGAGGTCTGCTTAGAGGGGCTAAGAGAGGAGTGAGCGGGGGAAGAATATGATCTAAACATAATGTATTTACATATTAAATAACAGAAGAATCAAAAAGTAAAACTTAAAAATCACTGGGGACTGTCTTGCTTGGCCAAGTCTGTTCCTTCAGAAGCTTCATACAGAAATGCTTACATTTTTCTCGTCCTCTTACAGATCTTGTGGCTGTGTAATAAATTACCCACGTAAGAAAACCATCATACAAAACAATTGTTCATTGGCTTTACAGAGTCTGTACGTCATGGAGAATGTAGGCTAGGTACATCAGGGTTAGAATGACCTCTACACATGGTTTCTGGGGTGTCAACTGGAAGACTGAGAAGAGAGACTGTGAATCTGCTGCATTCACGTCCATGTTTGATGCCAGCTATTGAATTAGACCCTCGTTGGCGCTGCCAGGCAGACTTTCCATGTGATGTGAGCTTTCTCGTTCTCTGGGTTTAGGGGCAAGACTGGTGGCTGAGGAATCAGAATCGTGGGCTCCCACAGCATAGCGAACCTACCTTTGGAAATCACACATTGCATTTTATCAGATGTGAAACATTAAGGCAAACCCATATGTGGGGAAGCAGAATTAAACATTCTGGTGCGGGTAGAATGGTGAAGAGTTTGTATAGATGGATGTTTGAAGACTGCCCCAGTACCCCTTTCTGATTTGGAATGGTCCACTTTCAACAGTCTTCTCTTGCAGGCCCCATGCCCAGCAGTAGACGGTCAACACAAAACAAACTCAATAGTAGTTTTGGAGAGTTTTTTTTGTTTGTTTTTTTTTTTTGCCTTATAATGCTTTGGGGTTTTGCTTGTTTGTTTGTTTGGTTGGTTAGTTGAGCTTTTATTTTGTTTTTGTTTTTGTTTTGCTTATATATTATGACTTCCATTTTGGTGTTCTTAGGGGTTGTGTGTGTGTGTGTGTGTGTGTGTGTGTGTGTGTGTGTGTGTGTGTGTATGTGTGTGTGTGTGTGTGTGTGTGTGAATGTATCTCTGCAGCTATATGTTTCTTTGTGCTTTTTCTTTGGCTTTTTTAATCTTGTTTGTTTGTTTGCTTGCTTGCTTGCTTGCTTTTGTTTTGTCTTATCCTGATTTTCCTGATTTATTTTTATTTAATTTTACTTTACAATTATTATTCTTTTAGATGCCTATTTCTTTTCTAGTAAGAAAGAGAAAGAAAGGGTATTGGGTAGTTGGAGAGGTAGGGAGGTGATGGGAGGAGCTGTGACAGGAAACCATAATCAGAATATATTGCATGGAAAAACCTATTTTCAGTATAATTAATAAATAAATCAAATAAAAACAAAGTCGCCTGTGTGATTCTTTCTTGTCTTGGTTTACTGTTTTAGTGCTAGGAAAGGTCTTGCTACCTAGACCAGATCATTCTCATACTTAGATTCTTTGCCTCAGCCTCTCAAGTTAAAATAATACCTCCTTCCAACTCTGTTTTGAAAAAACATCTTACTTAGTTTCTTTTAGCTGTTTACCTTCTAGAACTTCCTTCATAAATCACTGTTTCTAAATGTTACTATCTCAGTCTTCTTCAGGCCCATCCAGCCTATGATAGTGCTGACTATGTCTGCAGAACGTTGCTGGTCTGTGTGAATGAGTCCCAGTGGTACATATTTGCTGTCTTAGGCTGCCCATAATGTTCAGTTTATTCAAATCAGTTTGACTATGATTTAAGTTTCATGTATTTTGCCAATCTGTCTATTGTCGTATTTTGACAAAATATTGTCAAAATATCTGTAAGTCTGAGCTTCTCTTAACTATTGATAGGATCAGGGGTGTTCTTATTAATCCTCACTCTCTACTTCGTAAAAAACATTTATTTGTAGCAGAATGTCAGGTTTCTCAAACAAATTAACTTGGTATTTTCCCAGTAATCACATTTCATATATGGTTTGTCCATCAAGGCAGTGAAAAATGTGTCCACAAGAACTTTCTTTGAGAAGAGCGGTATCTGTGAATAGCACACGCCAACACAGAAGACAGATGTGTGGTCCTAGGCAATGAACAAGAACCTGAAGAAAGGGGGACATGAAAAAGGGAGTGTTGGAGAGGGGCTACTTGTTCGTCTCGGCCACCCAGAATCAAAACAATCACACAGAAACTATATTAATTAAATCACTGCTTGGCCCATTAGCTCTAGCTCCTTATTGGCTAACTCTTACATATTAATTTAACCCATTTTTATGAATCTGTGTATTACCACATGGCAGTGGCTTACCGGCAAAGTTTTGGCATGTCTGACTCTGGTGGCAGATCCATGGCTTCTCTCTGACTCCGCCCTTCTTCCTCAGAGCATACAGCCTAGCTTTCTCCAACTAGTTCTCTTCGTCCCTGCCATAGGCTCAAAGCAGTTCTTTATTCATTAACCAATAAAAGCAAAACATAGACAGAAGGACCTCCCACATTAAGGGAGAAAGAGCAGGGAGGAAAAGGAAATTAAGAAAGTGGAAAAGGAAAGGAAAATGAGAATCTGCAGGAAGGGAAGGGATGGTGAGCAGAGATTGCGGCAGAATGCTTGCAATAAACTTCATTCTCTGAGTCTAGCATTATCCACTAAATATATAAACATCATGTGGTTGATGTATTTGGTTTCCTGAAGAAGTGGACATGGAAAAAAATGTTTTACAGTTGATGTATTTGGTTTCCTGAAGAAGTGGACATGGAAAAAAATGTTTTACATTAGGTTTATGTAAGACATTTATTACAGTTGAATCACATGGGCTCTTAAATGAAAACAGAAGATTAACTAGATAGCTATTAGACATTTTCAGGCCACTGGACATTTCAGGGGCCTACAAAGGAAGTATGAGAACAGCATATACCTTAGACCTAGGGATACCAACCATGTTGATTCTGGGAATCAAATCTAGGGCCTCTGCAAGAGCAGCAAATGCTCTTAACTACTGATCCATCTCTCCAACCCCAGTTTTGTACTTTTGACTTTCTTTATTGATACCATAAATAGCCATTATACTACTTCAGTCTTAAATAATTTAGACTAAAGTGATCAATACTGGGTAATTGCTATTTTATTACTGCTAATTTTTTGAATGTAAAAATCTTTTTTAGCTGGAAAGTTTTATTCAAGTGTATAAATAACAAATTTCCTTAACTATAATGTGATTTCTGAATTAAAGTTCTAGTTCAAAAACTTGGGCCATTTATGACAAAATATGCCAATGGGTGCAACAGCAGCATCGTTGCTGTGGGGGTAATTCATTACTTTCTGATTGGATTTAAGGCTGAATCCACAGGAGCAAATGAACCCCTGGTATTGCCAATCCAGCCAAGAACACATAGTTGGGAATATCATAGGTCTTAGAGGTCACACTATCACTGTTATTTTATGGACATATGCCCTTTATTTTATAGCTAATATCCTCAACATATGTAATAGTTTACTGGGAACTCTAGTCACCCCACTGTATAACAGAAAACTAGAATTTATTACTTCTGTGTTTTGTTACCTATTACCCAATCTCCACTCATCCTTCTTCTTCTCACCTACCATATGCTCTGGTGATGACTGTCACACATTCTGATTCACCTTTTGAACATACACATATGAAAAATAGCATGTGGTATTTGTCTTTCTGTCTCCAATTTATTTTGCTTAATATAATGAACAACGGTTCCATATATTTTCATGCAGAAAACAGAATATCATTCTTTTGTGTTGAATAACAATCCTTTTTGTATATGTGTGTCACTTTCTATTCATCCATAGAAAAACACCAAGTTTGATATCAATGTCTTAACTGTTATGAATCATGTAGTAGTATATGTGGGTCACTTTGATATGCTAAACTCAGTTACATGTAATATATACTCAGGAGTGGGACAGATGGATCATGTTCTACTTTTAGATTTTTAAAAAACATCCATACTATTCTCCATGAGGACTAACAATGCTACTATTACTTTCCCTTTATATCTTTTCTCTCCTTTTCTCAAGCAGGCATCTAAAAATTACAATGATAAAGTAAAATAAAATAAAAATAAACCAGAATAGGACAAAACAAGCAAACAAAACAAACAGGAAGAAAAGAGCTGGAAGAAAAGCACAAGAAACACATATAGACGTAGAGACATTCACACAGAGAGAAAAGCCATAAAAAACACAAAATAGAAAGTCATTATAAGCAAAAATCATATTATTTTGTCTTCGTAGTACTTGCTATTCTGACTGGAATTAAATTCCAATGTGGTTTTGAATAGACCCTGGTAGCTAATGAAGTTGAGCATCTTCACAGATTTTTGTTTCTGTAGTTGAGAATATCTATTATACTCTTTCCCTATTTATAGTTGGATGATTCAGCTGTTGTTGCTTCTACTGCTGTTGAGAATTTTAGGTTTCTCGTGTTTCTGGATAACAAACATCTATCAAGTGAATAGTCTTCAGAAATGGTTTTTCCACTCTAAAATTTGTTTCTTAATTCATTGAAGCTGTTTCAGCAAATGGAGAGTATTACAAATATCCATAACTGGTCAAATCCAGAGTACAATTTACCATGAGGTTCCCAACTCCAGTTGATACATCTACAGCAGAACCACTACTGAGATCCAATGAGCACTGTGGAAGACTGCAGACAGAAAGAATGGAATAGCCAGAGAACCAGAATGTCTCTTGCAAGATAGTGTCTTCTATGTATGATAGGGAAGCTGCACCCATAAAAATCTCAATTATGTAGCTGCCTAAACAAGAACAGAACTATTACACCATTCAGTTGAAGTGATGGGATGCATCTCATAAAGCACTACTCCTTGATGAAGAGCTACAAGCAATTAATGACTGCTGAGGGAAGAGGGTTATGTCTTCTACAGAGATGAAGCCCCAACTACGTTGTCTAATTCCAAGTGGTCAACTCTAAACACATATGCATATAAGTGATATCGAATGGACTCAGCAGGGTTATATTTATGTGTAAATAAGTGTGTAAACAATAACAATAAAAAAGAAGAGGTCATGAATTTAAGAGGAACTTGGGAGACACAAGAGAACTAGAGAGGAGAATAAACAGTGCTCATGTAAAAATTCTGAAAAGTATTTCATTTAAATTTTACTTTTTATTTTATACATTTTAGTTAAAATACAATTGCATCACTTTCCTCCTTCCCTTTCTTCCCTCCATCCCCTCTTAAATCTCCTTCCTCTGATTCCACCCATGCCCCCACACTCTCAAATTGATAGCCTCTTCTTCTCTATTATTGTTGCATGCATGCATACATATGCATACACAGATGTATAACTAGAAGCTGCTGAGTCAGTTTTTGTTCATGTGTATATGGTCTCAGTGCTGACCACTTTGTAACCAGTAACCAACTAGGGGCCTCATGCCAGGCGGAGGCTAGCTCTTCCTTTCCCCTCAGTCTTTGGTTGCTTATAGTTCCTTGTCCAGGAGTGGAGGAGGTTTCTCCCCTGCCAGGTTAGCATGTCTATTGATACTGCCATTGTTTCAGCCTTGCTTATGCAGCCAGTTCTATGAGAGTGTTTCACAGCAGATTTCCTGGTATTTTGGCACATACAAGCCTTCTGCCTCCTCTTCTGTGACGTTCCCTGAGCTACCGATGTAGGAGCCCTGATGTAGCTAGATGTAGCCAATGAGGCTGGGCTCCCTGTGATCCATTGATCTCTGCATTTTGTCCATTGCGGGTTTTTCTGTGACATCAGAACTGAGCATTCTCAAGAAGAGAAATAAAAATAGCTAAGAAATCTCAAAAAGTATCTGTCATCCTTAGCAATTAGGAAACTGAAAATTCAAACAGCTTTCTGTTTTCATCTCATCCCAGTAATAATAACTAAGGTCACAGAAAAAGAAAAGCTGACAGCAAATGCTGACAAAGTTGTGGGGAAGGGAACCCTCATTCACCATTGGTGGGGATGAAGATTGCTGGAATCACTCTGGAAACCAGTATGGAGATATTCAAAGAAGTAGAAATAAGCCTCCCGTACAACCCAACTAGATGGCTCCTTGGCATATGCCCAAGGACTCCACACCCTACTCCACAGATACGTGTTCAATCACGTTCATTGCTACTCTATTCAAAATAACAAGAAAATGGAAACGACCTAGATGCCTGCCAGTAAACGAATGAGTAATGAAAATGTGGTACATATACATTATTAAATACTATTCAACCGTAAAGAAAAATGAAATTTTCAGATAAATGGATGTAAGTAGAAAAAAAACATTTTAAGTGAGGTAAACCAGATCCAGAAAGACAAACACCGCATATTTTCTTGAATCTCCAGTTCCTAGCTCCAAATCTTCAGATGGAAGAAGACAACATCATGACATAACCACAGAAAACAGGTATGTATAAAATGACCTTGTGAAGCGGAGTTTGAGAGGGAAGTAGGAAGATATAGGTAATATAAAACAAAAAATAAAACAGAAAACTGGAAAGGGAGGTTCCAACTAAGGAGTGAGAAGGAGGGCAATATAGAAAGACAAAGAGGAAGAAGGGACAAAAAAAACCAAGTTGTTTGAAAAAGCCTCAAGGAATTTTACAATTTTATATTGCCTAAAATCATAGATAAAGCATGAATGTGTATGCATGTGTATGGATATACATATATATGTATGTTATATGTATGTGCATGTATTATATGTCTATGTATGCAAATCCCAGGGATTCTTCTGTCCCTGCTTTTTCAGCACTAGGATTGCAAACAAGTGTCATCATGCCCAACATCGTGAGTGCCGGAGAGCAAATTCAGGTCCTTGTGTGTGCTTGGTAAGCATTCTACCTAGTCATCTCCATAACCCACAGAATTTTTTAAAATTATAACATGTATAAGTTTTATTCACCCTTTCCCTTTAATATTTTTTGAAGATTAGATTTGTTTTCATTGTTTACATTACTTAATGAAGTATTCATTTCTTCACATGTTGTTTCATGTTTTACAAAGAAAATCAAAACTAGATTTTTTTACTTTAAAGGCTAAATCAAATTTTATTCATATATACATGAATTTATTTCTGTCACTCATCTGGTGATCCCTTTTATCTAATTTATTTTTTTTCCTTTGAGAATGGAAGCTTTTACTGAGTAACTAGAAAAGTTTGAAATTTAGCAAACCCTCTTTAAGTCTTTGAAAGCAGGACATATTTTTTCAGTATTTGTGGAGTTGCAAATTTTCTTTTTTAAAAATGATTTATTCTTATTCTTTATAATTATGTGCATTGTGTAAGTTTGTGTGTGGCTGTGTGAACGTGAGTGCAGGTGCCTGCGGAGAACACACGCATCAGATTCCCTTCAGGCTTGAGCTACAGGTCACTATGAGCCTCCCAGCATGGGTGCTTGGAAGCAAACTCAGGTCCTCTGCAAGAACAGTGCTCAACCTCCCACAGTGTCGTCTCTTAAGTTTTAAATGTTTTACATTTTTAAACATGTTATCTTCATAGGAAGATCCTCCAAGCTTCTAATCTTTTTTGTTTTTTAGGTTTAACATAGAGACAGCATGGTATCATGGAAATTAGAATTGGGCTATTGGGGGAACACCTTAAATCAGGGAGGTTAGAATATAGGTAATGGAAGTAGAGAGGGAAAATATTTGAAGCAGAGAGGTTCAAGCAAGTAGAATGATGGGCATGGGGATGAGGAGGCTGAGGAAAGGTTAATGAAAGCAAAATACATATGAAAACACTAGATGGGGTCACTTATGTATACTATCAAACCATCTGTGAATAGAGATATCTTGATAGAGGGATCACTTTGGGGTTAGGGAGAAACGTGGTGCCAGGGAATCTCCCAAGAATCCACAAGGATGACCCCAGCTAAGACTCCTAGCAATAGTGGGCAATAGTGGAGAGGGTGCCTGAACTGGCCTTCTCCTGTAATCAGATTGATGAAGACACCAACTGTCATCATAGAGCCTTCATTGAGTAAATGACAGAAGCAGATGCAGAGATCCACAGCCAAGCACCAGGACAAGCTGGTCTCCCAGGGGGATTAAATGAGCAAGAGGTGTCAAAATCATGATGGAAAAATTCACAGAGATGGCTGACCTGAGCTAATGGGAGGTCATGGACTCTGGGCCGACAGCTAAGGAGCCTGTATAGGATCAACCTAGGCCCTCTGCTTGTGGATGGCAGTTGTGAAGCTTGGTTGTTTGTGCGGCTGCTAGCAGTGGAATCAGGACCTATCCCTGGCTCATGAGCTGGCTTTTGGGAACCTATTCTCCATGCAGGGATGACTTGCTCAGCCTTGATGGGGATGGGGGAGCTTGGTCCTGCATCAACATGGTATGACATGCTTTGTTGACTCCCATGGGAGGCCTGCCCCTTTCTGAATGGAGAAGTGGATGAGAGGATAGACAGGAGGCTGAGGGAGGGAATGGGAAGAGAGGAGGTAGGGGAAACTGTTTTCTGTATTTAAAATAAATGAAAAAATAATAGTAAAAAAATAAAAAGAAGGAAAAAAGAAAACACTATTTGGAAATCTGTGATCTTACAACTCAAGTTAAAAAAACATAATAAAATAGAATAGTAGAATATAAAATTGTTAATTTTTGGATTGCTTTCCCATTTTTGTTTTATTAAAATTGATGAATACTTTCTTTTCTTTCTGTTTTCCCAAATGAGTAGATTAATTGCCCCCATGTCTGCTTCATTGATCTCTGCTGTAAATCCACCATAATCTTAGGTTAGATTATAATTTTGTCTTTAAACTACCTGGAAGAAAGCAAGTGGTTTCATGAAGGACAGAGAGAATAGCTAGAGGCAGGACAGAATTCCATTCAGGGATAATTTATTCATTTGGGAGTTCATTAAATCTCTTTTACCTAATTCCATTCTGTATTTGGGTGACATCTCCACTTTTTTGAGAGTAGCAGACTGTCCCCCAATTTAGAGTGAATCCAGCAATTTTTAGACATTTGGAAACACCATACATTAGAATGTCATCCCCAGCAATTGTTCTTGTCTCCCTCTTGCTATGGTTATGATGAAGAAATATTCAAAACCTTTAGCCGCCCCTCTCCCCACAATCAATACGATGCTTTGGAGCCTCAATGGGAGAGTATCCAGAGACCCACAATGACCCACAACTGCCTTTTTCCTTTTATTCTCATCTTTATGCCGAACTTTTATTTATTATAGAGAGTTAGTTCTGGACAATTCATCCTGAGGTATGTCTCTGTTGTTCCTCTAAGTTAAAAAAAAAAAACTGTGACAATTTTTAGATTTTACAGTTCCTCATTCATCTCCTCTGGTAAGCCGTCAAGAGGCTTGTCAAGGTCTTGTGAACTCACCTTCATCCTCATAGTACAGTTTCTGTTTATTCTCCCTCTCTCTCTCTTTCTCTCGCTCTGTGTGTGTGTGTGTGTGTATGTGTGTGTGTGTGCGTGTATACACATATATGCTTTGGAGGAAGGATGACAGAGCGGTCTTGCACTATTTGCAGAATCTTCCTCCATGAGCAATGTATCTACATCTCTTGTCGCTCCCCAGCCCTCACAAATTCATGAGCTCTTATGTATTATTATTGTTACATATAGACATATCTACACATACATGATTGTTCAATGTACTAAGTTGATTTCCAGTTGTTCATGTGCAGATGTGTGCAGACCTCACCACTTGGAATTGGACAACCTACGTGACAGTTCATCCCTAGAAAAAAACTAATCGTCCCCTACTCAGCAAACCACTGATTGGCCTGTAACTCTTCATCTAGGAGTGGAAGCCTTGTGGAATGTCCCCTGTCTAGTGGCACATGAACTGGTGTGGTCATTATGTAGATTTTGTTTAGATTTCCCTGTCCTGGCTGGAGGACACTCTCACTAGAAGCCAATCTTCTCCCCTTACAATCTTCCTGCCTCCCCTCTAGCAGTTTTCCTTGGGCCTCAGTTGTAGCGCACTTTCCCAAGCCCAATCAACACATAGAGACAATTTTTTAAACTTAGGCTTCAGGGTTCCATTTTGTCTCTTGTGATAACAAACTCCTCACAAGACTCAAGGATCTACACAGAAGAGAAAGTGGAAAGATTGTAAGAGCCAGAAGTGATGGATGGCTTTGAGGAAATGGTGTCTTCCAGACACAACAGGGCTGGTGGACATATGACCATGCAGACTGCGGCAGGATACACAAGATCTGCACAGGTTCAAACCAGACAGGGTCCCATCACTAAGTGTGGAGGTGAACACAGAGTGCTGCCCCTCATCAAGAAACTGTTTACAATTGATACCCATTAGCAAAGTGAAAATCAATGTTCTCTAATGGAATGTCACTGGGAATATCAACCAAAATCCAGGACAGGCACCATGCCAAGGAGTAGTTAGCCGACACAAAATGAAGTTCATGTTTTGGATTGTGTGTGTATGTTCATACATGAATTTTTTTGTTTAGTCTTGTCTTGCTTTGGCATTTTTGTCTTATTGATCTTTTGCTTATTTGTTCTGATTTTCATTCTTGTTAATTTTATTTGTTTGTTAGTTTTAGTTTTTCTTTATTTCTTTTTCATTTATTTATTTTTAAAACAATATTTTCTCATTTTACATAACAATCCCAGTTCCCTCTCTCTCCCCTCTCTCTCTCCTCCTCCCACTCATCCCACCCTCCTCCACCCCACCCACATCCACTCCTCAGAGAGGGTGAGGCTTCCCTTCCCGTGAGGAGTCAACAAAGTCTGGCACTTCCCTTTGAGGCAGGGCCAAGGCCTTCTGCCTTACACCTAGGCTGAGCAAGGTATCCCTACGAAGAGAGTGGGCTCCAAAAAGCCAGTGCACAGCACTTTCCCCTGCGACCTCAGCAACTCTCTGGGACACAGACTGTGACTGCCTTAGTTTTGATTTTTCAAGACAGGGTTTCTCTGTGTATCCCTGGCTGTCCTGAAACTCACTCTGTAGACCAGGCTGGCCTTGAACTCAGAGAGCTGCTGGCCTTGGCCTCCCAAGTTCTGGGATTTAAGGCATGTGTCACCATGCCCAGACCTTTTTTTCTTTTTGAGAGAGAAAGAACATAGAGTGGGTGGGTGAGGATGGGTGGATATTCTGGGAGGAGTTGGGGGAGGGGGCAAACATGATCAGAATATATTGTGCGAAGAAAAATTTAAATAGAAAGTACAAAAAAATTAAACAATATTACTTTTCATTTCATGTTTTCATGGAAGAGAAGTTTTTTTAATTTTGAGAAATAATGAATTTCCAAGGGACCTTACTTGGGGTAAAACTTTATATTGCAGAGCAGAATCATGAAATGTGCAATTTTAGGTGTCAGTGAGCCTCTGAGAAAGGCGTTCATCACTTCCATGTCTCTTTAGCTGGAAATGGAATTACTGACAAAAGAGTGCTGCATTCTTTACTAAGAGGAATCCTCAGTGGGTTTCCCCTTCTGCTGAGATTGTATGTAACTGAGTATTCATTCAGCAGGTGTCAGCTTATAGCAGCTTATTGATATCTGTTTAATACAGAAGAGGACAGAAAGCCACAAATATTCTTCAACAGCTAGGTCACTTTGCTGGCCTCCAGGCTGATAAACTTTAACATACCTTATTGCTTTTTAAGATCTTGTATATTAAAACCTTTAAAAAAATAGAGTTGGAATATAGACAGGGACTTGCTTTGACTGAGCATTGGCCAGGACCTCATAAAACATACAATCCTCATACAGCTCAATGTTTCTGGACATTTTCTCATAATTTGTGAACTCTGATCTGCACTCCTGGCTCAGATTTCAGCAATGATGTCTTATAGTTTATTCTGAGGATAAACATTTTTCCAACAAGATTTCAGAAAACCTAATGAGGTTTTTGTCTAGTTTTGTTGTGCATGGCTGTGGTTTTCCTAGATTCTGATGACATCTTTTTCTTTTTATTTTATTGAGATATACATTTTTCTCTGATCCCCTCACGGTCTCTCCCCTCCCCTTCAACCCTCTCTCAAGGTCTCCATGCTCCCAATTTACTCAGGAGATCTTGTCTTTTTCTACTTCTCATGTAGATTAGATCTATGTATGTCTCTCTTAGGGTCCTCAATCCTGTCTAGGTTCTCTGGGATTCTGATTTGTAGGCTGGTTTTCTTTGCTTTATGCCTAAAAAACCACTTATGAGTGAGTACATATGATATTTGAATTTCTGGGTCTGAATTACCTCACTCAATATGATGTTTTCTAGATCCATCCATTTGCCTGCAATTTCAAGATGTCATTATTTTTTCTGCTGTGTAGTACTCCATTGTGTAAATATACCACATTTTCCTTACCCATTCTTTGGTCGAGGGGCATTTGGGTTGCTTCCAGGTTCTGGCTATAAAAAAAAAAGAGGGGGGTACAGACCTAAACAGAGAACTCTCAACAGAGGAATCTAAAATGGCTGAAAGCCACTTAAGGAAATGTTCAACATCCTCAGCCATCAGAGAAATGCAAAACAAAACAACTCTGAGATTCCATCTTACACCTGTAAGAATGGCCAAGATCAAGAACACTGATGACAACTTACGTTGAAGAGATTGTGGGGTAAAGGGAACACTCCTACATTGCTGGTGGGAGTGCAAATTGGTACAGCCCCTTTGGATATCAGTGTGGCAATTTCTCAGAAAATTAGGAAACATCCTTCCTCAAGACACAGCAATACCACTTTTGGATATATACCCAAAGGATGCTCAATCATACCACAAGCACATGTGTTCAACTATGTTCATAGCTGCATTGTTTGTCATAGCCAATGACATCTTTATAATCCATTAAATTTCTTTCAGATTTAATATCCCTTGTTGCTAGCCCAGTATGGGTATATTTAAGTATGGGTCTGGCTCAAGAGAGGACATACAGACATCTCCATGCTAAGTAAGCACTGTAAGAAAGGTAAAAAGTAAACTTCTTTCATACAATGAAATTTCCCATTTCTTCATGGTCTTATAAGTGTGCCATGAATCTTTCATTATCATGAGGATGGAGATATACCCAGGAGAAGATAGATAATAAATAAACAAATAAAATAAAAAATGTTCCAGATAGTTGTACATCCTCTAGGCAAGAGTGAAACAGGAAAATTTGATGGGATTGATAGGATGGGAGAAGATTCTGTTTTAATATATAGTTATTAGAGGTTTCATTGGACAAAAAACTTAAAGGAAATTTTAGGACTGGGTCATGTGTATATTTGCATGAGAAGACACGAGGCAGGTTAAGCAACAAGCACAAATAGTTTCGAGAAACAAGAAAGTTTCTGGTTTGTTTTAAGTACAGAAAATAGTTCAGTGTTAGCAGACAGATCAGGAGAGAGAAGTAAGAGAAGATGCCAGAGAGCTAAGATGAAGGAAAGGGCACATACTACAGGGTCTTGAGCATTTGACTCTTTTAGTCGGACCAAATATTATGATTTCTCAATAGAAGTTCAGCCTGATCCAAATAGGTATTCTTCAAAGGATCTGTGGTAAGAGTAAATCATAAGAAGATGTGTTAGTCACTTTTGTACCACTGTAGAAAATATACATAACAATTTCAGATCCGAATAATTTATATTGGTTCATGGCTTCAGAGATTCAGCCTTTAATCATTGGCTGCTTATTCTGTGCCTAAGGGAAGGCAGGATACTATGGTGGTGGGACAATGTGGCAGAAACTACTCATGGTGGACAGGGAGCAGAGGAAAGTGACAACAGGAAGGGGTCAGGGCATGATGCAATCTCCAAGGGTCAGTTCCCAGCCCCTCCTTCCTTCCACCAGGCCCCACCTTCTGCAGTTCCAGCAGCTCTCAGTCGTCTATTCAATTTTCTGAACAGTAAGTGGATTAAGCCATGAGGGTCCAAGACCTCATGATGCCTTTCTGAAAACACTGTCACAGATTCACCCGAATGTGTTTTCCTGCTCTCCTAAGCAATTGCTCTCCTTGTCAATCCAATCAAATTGATAACTTATATTAACTATTATAGAAAGTTAGTGCATCTGCATTGTCGTTTAGTGTAATACTTCTGGGAAATTACGACTTGGACTTAGATTCTAGTAGAAATGCTGACAATAGAGAGAATAGTAGGATTGTGGATTTTCACTGAAGAAGACTCAATGAGATTTGCTGAAGTGGGAAATGCTGGACATGAAGGGAAAATAAGAATCATGAGGATGGGGTGGTGGAAAGGGCAAAACATGAACCAAGGTGTGCTTAGGAGAAAGACAATAGAATATGGGAACTCAATACTGGAGAGGAAACCTGATATTCGTCAACATAGATGCACTGCCCTGTTTCCAGAGAAGACATGAAGTCATCACTCAGACCTCTCCAACCAAGGGCTTGTAAGTGTGGGCCAGGGGGATGTCCTTGCAGAGTGCAGAAAAGAGAGAAAGGCAAGAGCATAGTTTGTTTCCCCACAACAGGCAGCCTCTCTCCTAACATGAGAGAATTTTCTAGGTTCTGAACACTGCTTGCTAAGCATGATGGACAACGGCTTCTCAATCTTACCAGGCTAGCTGGTGTTTTATCTCCTATTTGTCTCTATTGACTTTATACATCCTATTCAACTCTTCCAGTCAGTGGTATAGTAAGAAGAGTGGGCTGCATCCCGCCGACCAGCTAGCATAACCCCCGAAATAACCACACTGAAATTTTATTAATTAAATTACTGCCTGGCCCATTATATCTAGCCTCTCTTGGCCAACTCTCACATCCTGATCTAACCCATTTCTACCAATCTGTGTTCACCACACGGTCGTGGCTTACCAGGAAAGATCCTAACCAGCGTCAGTCTCAGACAGGAGTTTCATGGCATCTGCCACACTGCCTTTCTTCCCAGCATTCCATTCTGTCCACTCCACCTACATGATTTCTGCCCTATCAAAAGGCCAAGCCAGTTTCTTTATTCACCAATGAAAGCAACACAAATACAGAAAAACCTCCTACACCAAGTGGTTAAGACTACGCTACCTGTTTAATTCCAGGAACCATGGATCTGGTTTTTAAAAAGCTAGTTGTAGTCAGGCATGATAGCATGAGCTTTTAATCTGAAGGCAGAGACAGGTGGATCTCTGTGAGTCTGAGATCAGCCTTGTTTATATAGCAAGTTCCAAGACAGGCAGGGCTACACAGAGAGACTCTCTCTAAGAGGGGCAAGGGGTAGTTACACTTAAATCCTTAGGCCAAGTAAGTCGATCGTTAGTGGTGATCATGTTGGATAATAGGTAATTAATATAATTCCTATATAGTGATTAAAGTGGCCATTTTACTGTAATCAATTTGCTTTGTTGTGTTTGCTTACATCTAAATGTAATATATGAATATATTGTGAGGAAGATGCAGTTTATATTTATATGATTTGGGGCAAGTTATTTCACTTTCCTGAACTTCAGTTTCTAGATGGACAGGGTCATTACTACTTTTAAATAAAGAATAATTCTTTCATCTAATCTATTTTGTTCATACACACTCCTCGCCGAGCTCTTCACAGACCTACCCCCTGCCCTACTGAGCCAACTTTGTGTCCTCATCTATTTTTTAAGCCCGTCAAGACCAATTTGTGCTGCCAATATTCTCTGGATATGTGGCCTTCCTCTGGAGCAAGGGCAGACTAGCAGGAGCCACACCTTTAGAGGAAACTGACTCTTCCTTCCCCCAACACTAGCCAATTGCCACAGGTTCTTGGCCCTGATATTGCTGCCAGGTACAGGTTTCAACTTAGGAAAAAGGAATTAAATCCAACCAGAGAATGCTTTGTTACTCCTATAACATATATACCACTGTCCCACCAATGGGCTTGTCTTACCAAGCATGTCATTCCTGTAGCCTTCAGAGTTCACAGCTGGGGAAGACTGACAATTACTTTATCTTCTAATAGCATGCTTAGCACCTTCTAGAAGTCTGATTTCTCTGTGTTCTGTGCTCAAGTATGTGGTGTCTTCAGTAATAGTATCTTAGTGTCTAATTCTGGAGAATAACCAAGAACAAGAAACAGTTTACAATGTTTGTGACTCTATTGGGACCTCACTAGTCAACAACTCTGAAATAGGTAATCCATTCCTGGCACTGAGATTTATGTTTGTTAGCCTATGATATAAAATCTATCACAAAAGTCAAACACACACACACATACATTATATATATATATTTAAAATACAACCTTATGACATATGAGCAGATATAAAGAGGTACTAAAGACAATTTTTATTTAATTAGAATGACTTTTCTCATTTTGAAAATCCATACTATATAAATCTAAGAGAAAAGCATATATTTAACATAATAATGTTTGAGCCTTCCCATGTAGCATTAAAAAGTTGTTTAGAAGTAATTAATTAATTAATTAATTAATTGTGAAACATTATAAAGGCTACATAGTCATACTGCCTTAAAATGGTTACATCAGTAAGTCATTTAAAACCAGTTTTTACTTGGTTTTAAATGTTAACCGTAAATTATCATTTATAAATTTACTTACTTCCATCTACTATAGTTTCATGTTAATAAATGTATATACTAAATAAATCAAGTATATCAAATAAATAAACACCAACACAAGCCAATTGGCAAACCCTAAAAATTCATACATTGTTAAATAACACTTCTGTATCTCTTTCAAACCCTTGACGACAATTGTCAGATGAGCAGAAAAGTTGATTATCTAATTTCCAACTGCTTTTAAAGCTACAAACTGGTACCTAAAGCCCACAAGTGCTAACTGGGGTTACAGGAGAAAGGTTAAGAACAAACAGGCAAAAGTTGTCAGGACCTGCAATGCCAAATACATCATTCCAGGCTGTTTTCAGTAATTCTTTTCTATTAGAATAGATTCTTTTGGTTGGAGTCACATGACTGAAGGCAAAGAAGTACCTCAAGGCTTTGGAATGACAGTCCAAATATTGACAGTTACCAGTGTGTCTCCCCAGGCCGCCTTGCTAAAGGTACCATCTAGGAATGATGCACAGTCAGGCAGCCCCAGGGTTTGGCAGCTAAGACTCTCTGGATCTAGAGTCTTCAGCACCTGGAGGATAATCCTTAGATCTACAAGCTCTCTCATGCAACATTTATCCTCCTCCTCCTCATCAAATACTATCCGATCACTGAGCGCTGCACAGGGAGGGCAGGGAGCGCTGCACAGGGAGGGCAGGGAGACATGCGAGAAGGGGACACAGCTGAGAGCCACTGTGCCTTGACAGCTCTCCAGCTACTTTGAAAATATTTTGGCAAAAACAAGATTTTAAGCAAAACTGTTTCCTTTGGTAGCATATCCAAAACTGCAGGTTTTACATTTTCAGGACTATGATTTGGGCCAAAGATGGTGCATGGGGGTGGTGTTTTAAGGAGGAAGAGAGACCCTAAAGAAGAGTAGCTACAACTGCAGAAGATGCAGCGACGGGAAGGAAATAAGGGAATCCAAGCAAGGTCGGCATTCTCTCCTCACTTCTTGTTTTCTTTGCTAAGGAATTTGCCTCATCTGCCCTGTGGAGTCCTATAAAAGATCGCCAGGGAAGATAAGGCTAGGATGCACTATGCTTTCTATGGGATAATGATTAGCAATAGTTGTGGGTCACGGGCATGTGGGTGCTTTGTTTCAGACTAGCTCATACATTAGTAGTCATGACAGAGAATGAATGGATTTCACAGCTTCTAGCTGGTTCTTGAATAATATACTGTGTCCTTCTAATTACAGTCATACACAAACTCCCACCGTTGTTTAAAAGCCGCTCTATGCTGCAGTCTTGGGAATACTGTTTTCTCTACCCAGAGTGTTTTGCCACCAACCTCGACCATTCTTTTTCTAGAGAGCCTTCCCTTGTCTTTCAAACGGTGTGCACTTCTCAGTGCATTGGCTTAGCCACTGTCTCAGTGGCTGTCTATTCATATACTTTACAGTGATCTAAATTCTGCCAGAGCTCAACTCTTAATCACATCCCCAGACTTGTGGTTTTAGTAAGAATGGCCCCATAGGTTCATATATATTGAATGCTTAGATACTAAGGAGTGGAAGTGTTTGAAAAGATTAGGAGATGTGACTGTTGGAGTAGGTGTGGTCTTGTTAGAAGAAGTGTATCGCTAGGGGTGACACATGAAGCCCAGTCTCTCTGTCTCTCTGTTTCTCTCTCTCTCTCTCTCTCTCTCTCTCTCTCTCTCTCTCTCTCTCTCTCTGCCTAAGGGTCAGAATGTGGCTCTCAGTTACTGCCCCAGTGCCTGCCTGCTTGCCACCAAGCTCCCAGGTGTGATGATAATGTACTAAATCTCAGAAACTTTAAGCAAGCCCCCAACTAAGTGGTTTCTCTTGTGAGAGCTGCCTTGATCATGGGGTTTCATCACAGCGATGGAACCATGACTAAACCCCTTCCTTATTATTTCCTCCTTTGAAATCCATTCATTCTGTCTCTATGTCCCTCCGACTCTCTGTGTCTCCATCTATCTGTCTCTCTATGCTTATCTCTCTCAGTCTTCTCTCTCTTCCACTCTTTCTCTCTGTTCTCTCTCTCTCTCTCTCTCTCTCTCTGTGTGTGTGTGTGTGTGTGTGTGTGTGTGTGTGTGTCCCTCTTTTCTCCATAACTAGCCTGCAATCAACAAGGGCTTGTAGGAAACACACTCCAAACAAATACTACAGGATACTTCTAATTAACATTCTCTCCCTATTACTATCTGCCTAAGTTAGGGTTTCTATTGCTGCAATGAAGCGCCATGACTGAAAAGCAAGCTGGGAAGGAAAGGGTTTGTCTGACTTATGCTCTATTGCTGTTCATCATTGAAGGAAATCAGGACAGAGATTTAAACAGGACAGAAACCTGGGGGCAGGAGATGATACAGAGGCCTTGGAGGGGAGCTGCTTGTTGACTTGCTTCCCATGGTTTGCTCAGCCTGCTTTCTTATGGAACCCAGGACCTATATAGGTTTGCATCACCCACAATGGGCTGGGCTCTCCCCCATCAATCACTAATTAAGAAAATACCTTACAGCTGAATCTTATGGAGGCGTTTTCTCAATTAAGGCTCCCTCCTTTCATATAACTCTAGTTTGTTTCAAGCTGACCTAAGACTAGCCAACATGCAATCTGTATGCAAGAACAGTTGCGATCAGTTCTTCAGGGTCATACATTAGTTGAAAACATAACTAATATGGAACCTTTGTAATATTGACTCAGGGTTTAGTCTTTCTCCATTGCCACTCTGTGCAAGGTATTAGACGACAGTGAGGGCCTGTGAAGATACCAGTTCTTTCTACGCAACCCAAGTTCTCTGTGCAAGAATTTGGAATCAGTTGGAGAATAGACTATTTTCTGGATCATTTCCAAATTATTGCTCTTACAATATTAAAAGTTGGGACTCTACTCAAACTTCTCTTTGATTCAAGGAAATCCATCTATGTTAGTGTGATAAAAGACCATGGATAATATGATCTCTCAACTCTCATCAAAGAAACTTCTTTTTCTAGTGGATAGTGATTAATAGAGACCACAATAAGCCAAGGAACAGAGAACAAGAAGTTGCAGATGCTCAGCCCTAAATAGGACTCTATATTATACCCCCTCCTCCCAAGGCTGAGGTATCATCTCAGGAGATGGGCAAAAATATTCTAAGAGCAAGAGGTGGTAGACATCTGCAAAGAAACAGTGTTTCCCAGTAACAGCAGGGCAATGCACATATGAACTCATAGCAGTTGAGACAGTGTAGTAATGAGGCACGGGCCTGCTTTTGGTGCCAGCCGCCCGGCTCCCGCCATGTTCCCGGTGCCCAGGTAGCTTATACACAAAATAATTACACAGAAACTATATTAATTAAATCACTGCCTGGCCCATTAGTTTTAGCCTCTTCTTGGCCAACTCTTACATCTTAAACTAACCCATATCTAGTAATCTGTGTATCACCACGAGGAGTTGGCTTACCACCATGAGTCTAACCAGTGTCCATCTTGAGCTGGAGAAACATGGCGTCTGCCACACTTCCTTCTCTCTCACAGCATTCCATTCTGTCTACTCCACCCACCTAAGGGCTGCCCTATCAAACGGCCAAGGCAGTCTCTTTATTTAACCAATGAAAGCAACAGAAATACAGAAGGACCTCCTGCACCAAGACAGCATGTATAAGACCTGAGCAAGCTCAAGCTAGACAAAATCCCATCATGAAGAAGGAAGATGGACCACAAACTCCACTCCTAGCTATGGAGCTATTAGCTACTGGAAGATGCCAAGAGAAGGGTGAATCTCAGGCTGAGACTCCTAGTGAGTTGACTAATCTCCAGAGGAAGGCCATATATTTCAAAATATATGGGCCATACCAACTGTACTTGACTTTTTTTAAATAAAAGGACACAAAGTTGGATAGGTAAGGAAGGGGGTGGATCTGGGAGGATCTAGTAGATATGATCAAAGCACATGGTACCAAATTCTCAAAGAACTAATTTAAAAATGAAGGAAAGAAATCAAATCTACCTGCTTTTAATTTAAAATCTCCATGATGATTGAACGTCTATCTTCTCCAAGAGTCATATTCAAACTTAGCTGTCACTGTAACAATGTTAAGAGTGACAAAGACTCCACTCTCATGGGTTGGTTGATGCCATTCTCAAAGTGTGAAGTGATTTCCCTCTTCCTCTCACTTCCTATCATAACTTCCACCATAGGATGATGCTACAAGAGCCTTCAACAAATGCCAGCTTCCCCAGCCTTGAGAGCTATGGAAAACAGACCAACTTTAATGCAAATAACCTAATCTCGGGTTTTGTTTTGTTGGTTTTTTTTTGTATTAGCACAAAACAAACTGCAATGTTTAGTTTGTAAAACCCATGGCATTCACCAAACATTGGGTATAAATTCTGTGCAACAGACTAAAACTCTAAGTTTATATGGTAGAAGTTATATCAAGCAATTTTTAAAACTATCCTTGTTAAATACAGAATAAGCACTCATTAGACAAATTTGAATATGGCCTTGCTGGCACAGTTAATAACAAGCTTAGACAGATTTCATGCTCAAGTTTCAGAACAATCCTACACGAAGCTGGAGAAGAAATCCTCCCCAAGCATAGACTGACTTTCTGTACAGTGTAAGAGACTTTTCTATGATCCCTGAGGTCCCTAACAACTAACTGAGATGGCCTTGATTTGTAGTGGGATTTCTTTGCCTCTACATTCTTGAATTGAGGGTTGACGAATTCTTTCATGTAGAGCACTTTGTGACACTAACTGTTTAGAAGCCTTGGCCTTCACTCTCTGTAATCACATACCTTTCCTAGCACTTAAGGCTACTGCTGTCGTTTTACCTTGTGAATGTTGTGGTGACAGCGGTGTGGTGGTGGTGGTAGCTTTTATGTCCCAAGGGACTGAACCTCTGGCTTCTCACATACAGATAAGTCCACAACCACTGTGCCATATCTCCAGTACCTCTTTGTTTTGACGGGCAAAAATGTTTCCAGACATTGCCAATGTTCCGCAAGAGAAACCATTACCTCCTTGTCTTGAGAGATAAACACATCCAGATACTCAAGAGTGACATCTATAGGTGTGACTACACAATTCAAGAGTAAGGAGACTGGAGCTGGAATCCTCTCTCTTGCTTCTGAAGGCAGTCTTCTAAGGAGCCTGCTGACTGGTGTCTTGGTTTTGTTTTGTTGCTTTTTTCTCTTGTCAGCATGAAGGCTTTATTTCCTTTATACACATACCCGCTAGTGAGGTTTTTGATCATATGGTCATCCCATTCAAAATATTTTGAGGAAATTCTATAACCTCTTACCACAGCAACTCTAATTTGCAATCTCATAAAAAGGGGGGGATATCAGTTTTCCTCTTTTGCTCTCTGACCCTTGCCAACACTTGCTATTTTTTGTCTTCTTGTTAACAGCTGTTCTCACAGGTTTAAGGGAATACCACAATTTTATTTTAATTCATGTTTTCCTGACAATTAGTAGTCTTAAATACGTGTAATATACCCTTTGGCCATTTGAGTGTCTTCTTTTATTTTTATTACTTATTTGAGGATTTCATTCAATGTATTTTGATCATTTGACACTCTCCCCCAACTCCTTCCAGATACCCACCCAATTTTGTGTCCTCTTCTTTGTGTGACATCCATCAGGTGCCATTTTTGCTGCTCTACACTCTTGTGCATATGGCCATCTATTGGAATGTGGTCAAACTGTCAGGAGCCACCCCCTTCAAGACAACCGGCTCCCTGAAGCTATCAATTGCCAGCAGCTCCCTAACTAAGGGTGGGACTTGGCACTTAACCTCCTTGCTGCATGTTGGCATTTTGTCTGGTTTGAGCTTGTGCAAGACTTGTGCACACTGTCACAACTGTTATGAGTTCATATGCACAACTGCCCTGTCACGTCTGGGAAACACTAAGTCACAGGAAGTGACAACAAGAAAACAGTGTTTTCTGGCTCAGCTTTTCTTTTCTTTTCTTTTCTTTTTTTTTTTTTTTTTTTGAAGCAACTGAAGTAGGTGCAATACAAGCTCAGCTTTGCACACAGCTATTGAGGAGCACAGCTCCTCTGAATTGGGCTCCTCTTGTTGCTCACAAACTCATTTCAGTTTTCTCATCAAAGAGTTGTCACACTTTGCAGACAAAACTACTGAAGGGATTTGTGATTCTGACATCTCACTGTCACGGGGCCTAGCCCAGTGCTTACCGCTTGAGAGGTCCGGACATTTCAGTCATTCTTCTTGTTTGGAGCACTTTAACCCTTCCAGCTCCACTGTCGTCAGAATAAATCAAACAAAAAAGCTAAAGTGTCACTTTCTGAGCAACCAGAGCACCCAGCCTTAAAACCATCCACAATCAAACATTTCCAAGTAAAATTACCAATTTACCACAAGGCATAGCACAGTGAGGCTCACTAGCAAGTGTGCCAGAAGTTTCTCTTTCTGTTGTTCTCTTTGTCTTCGAAAGCATGTTCCACAAAGTACTGATCTTTTCATTCCTTAAGGATTCCAAACGTGGCCCCATCAGGACAACTGCCAGTCTCAGTCACCACAAATAATGAACCCCACCATGAAGTATCTGAAATATGCAAAGGTTAAAAGATCATGAAAACGAGACCATATGTCCAAACACACCACGTGTGCTTTGGCAAAGGAAATGTACATGTTAAGACAAATCTTAGCCAGCCTGTCAGGGAACTAGACCAAAATCAAGACAAAAAAAATTCTTTTCATACAAGCTGGGTATTTCCCCTGCACTACTACCCTGAGGTTAGCTGAGATGATGGAAGCCAACCTCCCCATAAGGGCCTGGCAAAGCCATTTACCTTGATGACGGAAAAAAGTAGAAAGGGTGGGAAGGCCTGTGTTTGGGGAACTAAACCACTTTGGTCTAAATTTTATGTCCATACATGGCTGTCAACATCTCAGCACGCTAACAATATATTTAACATCTCGGTGTTTCAATTTTCCCATCTGTAAAATAAAAAAAATGATAATTTTTTTTCTGGATTCTTTGGGGGATGAAACAAGAGAAAGTGAAAGTTTTTGGAATTTCTCCTGGCACATAATCAGAGTTATTGTTCTTATGAAGAACAAAGATGCACATCCAGTTTCCCTGGAAATGCTCACTTCAGATTTTACTGGAAGAAAGTACAGGGTCTCAAAAGATGTGTTCGGTTCTGCCAGGAGACCTCACCACCAAGGTCGGGCTGTCCCTCCAGTAGACATGAGGAAGAAGATGTATAGCTGAAGCTAGTCGTCTACAAGCCTGTGTGCTTCTTGGGTGGGCCATCTGCACTGGTGGATTTATCTCACTGATGGTAAACAGCTAAAGAATTCTTGACTCTCAGCCCAGGGTGAGCTGTAAACTCTGGAGACACTGGCATGTTTAGGCAGCAGCATTATAGGGTGTACCCAGTCACCTATGTTACTCTCTATTTCCACTTATGTTGTTGAGTGAGTATATTGTACTAATGTCAGAAACAAGAGAAAATTACTTTATTTCATCTTGTTTTGTTTGATGCAGAAACTTGCTAAATAGCCCAGGCTGGCTCCAAACTAGTGGTAATGATTTTGTCGCAGCCTCCTAAATACTAAGGATTACAAGCCAACAACACCCTTCCCAGCTCATGAAATTAATTCTAAGACAACCAGAATATGAGATAGCTATGTCACCTTTCCTTGAAAATTGACTGCCTAATGTTAAGCATAAGAGCATAGGTCAAAATTATTAGCACTGATATATTAGTATTATTATTAAATTAACAACAGAAGATAATTCTTACATCAGAAAATTAAAATTCATCTGATTTTTAGCTAAGTAAACAAATATTAGTTTATATGAGCCTCGGATGGGGGTGGTATAGCTTTTCATCTTCTAAACTAGTCAAGGTTTACAAAAACACATAAGCAATAATGTAAGCAACCTAACCTTTGGGGGTTCTGCCTTTAATCTGAGGGCTCAGATCCACCTGCAAGCCTCTAGCACAGAGATTGCCTCTAGCATAGAGATTGATGGGCACCATCAAGCAGCTAATCACTTGGCAGTTGTCCCCATCTAGGGAACTGGGGGGATTCTCAGTGGTTAGAGTCTGAGCACTAATTTCCAGCATCAACCTTGGACTGCAACATGCTCAGTGTTCATGTACACACCTACACACTTTTGCTTTTCTTAATTATTAGCTTATGTATTTGATTGTTTTGGCACCGTGTATGTCTGTGCACCTCTGCATGTTTGGCGCCTGTGGAGGCTTCCAAAGAATCCTCTGGAATGGGAATTAGAGATGACTGTGAGCTGCCATACAGTTACTGAGAACTGAATCTGTGTCCTCTGGAAGAGCAACAGTGCTCTTTACTGTTGAGGCATCTCTCCAGCCCTCAACCTATACTTGTTTAAAGACCTGTGAGATATTTCATTCAGTTCTCTGTGTTTTTGATTAGAAGCTATTTTGCTTTGTCTTCACACTATCTCCTTGAATTTTAAAATCATAGTACATCATTAATATGAGTTAGAAAAAAATTATTCATGTAGTCGTCTCTGTCTCCACTGTTAAGAGCTGAATATAAAGATAAAATGTTCAAGGATATCATTGGTAAGCATTAAAAATTATTGTAGCCCACAAGTTCCCACATGCATTAGTTATATCTTGCCCAGTTCTAACCTCATACCTGAGAGAACAACTTAAAAGAGAAAAGTATTTTTAGCCCACATTTTCAGAGCTCATGATGTTTTATTATGCTACACCGCATATACAACCATACAAGCTTTGAAGAGCTGCTAGCCAGAGGTAGGGAGACTTACTCTGAGGTTATGTAAGTGTGTGGGCCTCTGCTGACTACATACGGGAAGTCTAAAGCGTTTGCAGCACTGCTTGGTGCATAGTAGCTATCCCATGAGTTTGCCGTTCACTGTCAGAAAGACATGCTCAAAACTGAGCCTCTAGAGTGCACAGTATTATTTTCTAGATCTAGGCTAGAGACAGGCATTACATTATATTTTCCAATGAGCTATACAAATATAATACCTTAATCAAGATCAAAAATACATATAGACAATATAACAAAATTGACCTTAAATTTGTATCAATAAAGCAAGATCCATACCAATGCAAAGTATTCATCTCTATAACATATCCCCCTTTAAATGTAAAGAAACATTAACAAACAATATTTGGGAATATGGGTGTAGTTTTTCCGCAAACTATTACTGCTGTTTATAGGGTGAAATATTTCTTTGTGGGGGTGTTTTTGAGGGCTGTTCAAGGCAACCTTTCAGGAGGTCTTAGTCCATAAAACCATATTGGTCTGGAATGAATCCACAGGTTTACATCTTCTGTGAAAACAAAAGAAGGACCTCTTTTCCAAAGCAACATATCCTTAGACTCAAATTTTGGAATCAAGATACCTTTATGTTGGTTTAACTCAGCAGTCCATACAATGAAATGTCTCTCTGTACTTAGCTCCTTCATAGTCAAAACAAATTCAAAGATAACACAATAATATACATAATCCAGAGTCTGAACTTTTCATTTTTACGTGGCTTATATTTTTATTCCTTTTAATCTATGACTGTATGTACTTTGTCTCTTTAAAGACTTTACCTTTTTTTTTCAAAGCATTAGCTTTATGACTCTCTATACTCTTTATGTTCTCTCTTTTAAGCCTATGTACATTTATCCAACACTATGACTTATCTGGATTTGTCTTTATTGCATATTTGTAATTATTTTTTGACCAGGGGTGCTTTTTAAAATGGTAAGCACTTCTTAAAACTTAAGCTATGCCATTATTATGGTAAATACGGTACTTCCAGCTTACCCTGCCCAGTCCAGCATGGTGGAGCCCCCTGAGCCTCAAAGCACACGTAAGAAGAAAATTGATCCACTTTAAGGGGACCATTTAGAGTAAACCTTTCTTTTTATTGGTCCCTTTGCCTTTGTTGTTAGAAATAGATTCCAGGGTACTTCGTCAAGACAAGTTCACTTATCAGACACTCAGGACATGGGAGGAGGGCAGACATCCTCAGGTAATGAAAACAAGGGCACCCAAAGCCTGGTGGTTGTCTGCACTTAAGAAAACAAAAACAAAACGAAATTACCACAAACTATTGCAGCACAATTTGCTGAGTCACTGGACTGAGATAATATTTAATGACATGTTTATTTCCAGAGGAATGTTGATTGTTAATATAGATACGTTCCAATTAAAAGTGGGAGATTGCTGTTCACTGATAGAGTCAAAGCTTTGGCGGTGTCAAAATGCAATTAGCTGTCACACAGAAAGGAAGCTTTATGAAGAAAAGCCATACTTAAAGGAGTTCTGAACTCCATCAGGGACCGTTAGATGAAGGGAACACATACTGAGGACATTGCAAAGGAGTTTGAAATTTGAGCTCTTCAACCCACTGAGACGCTGTGTGATTTGGGCTCCTGGCTAAATGTTTCTGATCTTCAGTTCTCTCATCTGGGAAATAAAAATGAAAATGGATGTCCTTGTATCATTGTTAGTCATTGTCAAGAGGCAAAGTGAGATCATGTCTGGGAAAACGCTGTGAAATTATCAGCTGCTTTTCTGACCAAAGAATGTGCTCTGTCTCTGGAATGACCCCAGAGTCCTTAGAATGTTAAGGCATCTAAAAACTGAATTTAGCTGTCTTGGTCCAAAGAGATTTGGGTTTTCTGCAAGAAACTCACAAAATTAGCACTTACCCTGGAAACGAAATCTAATTATCAGATCGTTGGTGCCCAGAGGTGTTTCCTCTTTCCGAATAACTATAAGCAACATCTGCTCCTAGAAATCATTCCAGCATCTCAGACATCACGTCTTCAGCTTTTTTACTTTCTGGGTTTGTTGTCGTCACTTGATGGATTGATTTAGATGTTGGCTTCCCAATCTCCCTACTGGTGAATCCAAATCACAGGCTTGGTAGTTACTATCCTGTTTAGTTTCCTTTCTGGAGGATGAGCTAGACCTTCTGAGCCCCAGCATTCCATTAACCAGCACTACTCCAGCCTCTTAACAATATAATCGGTGAGGTTTTAAAGACCAGATCCACCATGTGGTCTGAATCATATGATAGCATCCAAATTGACTTCACAAATCATATTCTTTATTGGTTCACAATACCTTAAGAGTACATGCCTCTTATCTAGTCAAATATTTTGTACAACACCAAATGTAAAATAGAATCAGTCGAGGCTGCCATGGATGGGGTAAGAACTATAGTATGCATGCATCACACAGCCTGTTTGTTCAGATGGGTCAAAGATCCCTCTCGGATGTCTAAGAATGACTCGAGCCAGCTCAGCTTCCCTCTGCAGTGCTCCAGCCCCATCAGTAATGACCAGTCATCATGGTGGTGGATCTGCTTTCCAGCATTGCCCGTGATGCTCTTCCTCCCAAAGTCCACCTTTATGAGACGCTAAGCTGTTGATTTAGGAAGTCCATTTTTTATCTTTTGATGATTTCCTTGCAAGCTCTCTTTGTTGATACTGAAAACTAACCAGATTATGCCCTGTTTCGTGAAAGTATTTGAATCAATGATCATATTCCTCTGAAAACATTTTCTTACAAGCTCAGCATCCCTAACTGTTTCTTCAGTTTCCTCATAATATGAGAATGTGTGGACCTAATTGCTTTATTCTAATTGTCCTGTTTGGGGCTTACTTTAGTTTGTTCCTCTCAGAATGCATTTGTGCCCCAGAACTGAAAACAGCAATTCCTACACTGGCTGTCAAATATCAAAGCTCTCCTTTAGAACCTTCTGTTCCATTAATGTAGCCTCTAAATGCATTTATCCTGGGGGGATGTATGGCTCTTAATCAACTAATCCTCAATTATTATTGAACACACCACTCTAGAACCACAGCTACCATATTATGAACTTGTGAAATTGTTTTCCTTGCTTTGTGTGGTCATTCTCCTTTGCCTTGGCACACGGAGTCAGCTACATAGTTCTATTAGAGAGATATCCAGATCCTTGTCACTTATAGGCCCTGGATTGTGGGATCTGGTGGATCGATATCTCTATATTTGTTTGCTCTTTATTCTTCCTGTCATGAAGAGACCCTCTTCTTCATAATTCTTGCAGATCATATTAATATAAGGTGCATGGCAGGGTGGTTGATTACTTTGTATTCAAACTAGGTAATAATGGGTTCTCTTTTATACCTAACATGACAAACTTCCCTCTAACTGCATTTTTGAGGTCATCAGAAAATTCTCTAGAAGCCAAAGAGAATAGGAATTATGGTGAACTGGTTTATATCCCTGCCCTCAAATCTCCTTCCAAACCAGAATCTTTATCTGTAGTTAAAGAAATGAATTTTTAGGCATAAGGCTGTATGTCTAAATTTTCATACTTCCCTAGAAATTTTCTCAAGTTTGTGGATTTTAGCCAGATACTCTGCCTTCCTTGAACATATTTTCATGTGGTTTCATAATATTTATTCAACATTATTTTCCTTTAGTTCTCTAATTTTAATTGTTGGTAACCATTTCAGTGTGCCGCTATTACATGGTGCAGAACTGATTTATCCACATTAGCGTCTCAGACCATGACCCACTTTTATTTGCTGCGTGGTCAGCTCCGGTATTCATGGCAGGTTTTCTGAATATTTCTGATTAAGCTGTTAAGCACATGTAATTCTGAAAACACATTCCCATTCAGTAAGACTTACACAGGATGGTAAGCCCAACATGGCAGAAGGTTTCTAAAAAATTCCATAAACATTAAGCATATTTATGTCATGGCATTAAGTTTGGTCCATTTGAAACGTACTGTATTGTAGTATAAGAGGCATTTTGTTTGCTTGTGTTTACTTTCCCAGGAGTAAATGCGTTTTGGTTAACCACAATGGCAAACTTAGTCAAGACATTTATGTCAACAAACCCTACTGCTCAACAAAGTCACATTCTTAGTTTCTAGGACAGCAGACTGGATTCTAAGTAATAAGGTGTTTACAAGGTGTGCTGTAAATCTGGGTCTATAAACATGTCTACTTTCTGTTAACCCCGCCGCTGTGCATGAGGTACAATCAGTTCTCTCTTTGGTTTTATGGTAGCCAGTATGTTGGGTTGCCAGTCATGATCACTGTTGATTCTACTGTTCCTAAAGCCTCCTGCCAAGCTCTTGACCCAAGTCATGCTCCCTGGTGATGTCATAACGCCACTAAGAATTTGCTCATTCACCAGACCTGCTGGGATGCCCCAAAAGTCACATACCTTCTCTGTTAGTCATGCGCTCCTTGGAGAATAACACCTTGAAAAAGGCAGAGGCACTCCCTTGCTCTCCTTTGCCCAATTTCAAAGCTAATACATTTTTAAATCTTTAATAATGAGCTTATAGATATAGTAAGATGATTATTACATTTATGGAAATCATTTTTAATGTGATTTTTTCTTCAAACTTAATAGTACTAATTTTGTTGTTTGGGCAAAAACATGATATTTTCTGATTTATAAACAAAATTTATTTTTAATTTGATACACATTTACCAAACACAGTACCTGGTATTTAAAACTCTCACCATAGTTACTGATGCCAAACATCTGGATGAAAAAGGAGAAACTAGTAACAGATAGAAATATTTTATTGCATGATGCTAAATATATCAATTTGGGGAAAAGTTATCAGTTTTAAGCTTTTCACCTCTTACCCAAAGATTAGACATTCATGTAGCTATACCTTGTTTCTTGATTACTTTACAGTTTGAGTCTTTCAAAATGTTCACTGAGTATTGTTCTAGAGTATAAAATGAACAACTCATTTAACAACAGTTTCAAATAACAATACATACATTTCTTAATTCCATCTACCAGATTTACCAAAATAGACCATATCAGGATCATAAGGCACAAGTATTGATCATTTGATAAAGATATAGATCAAAACAGTATGCTTTATGACCACAATGGAAATAAGTTAGAAATCAAAATAAGTAAAAGATCTGAAAAGTTGCCTAACGTTTAGAACCTAAATAATAATATCCTTTGATTCAAAAGCCAAAGGGAAAGCTAGATGTAATTTTAATGAAAATAAGAGCTATGATTACAAATGTTTACTGAAACAACCACTGAGAGGCATGAATGCCTATAGTATTAAATGCATCGAGCAGGATATGAGAAAGGCCTTGAATGGTCACCTTACCTTAAGAACATAAAAAAGCAGAAAAAGAGAAACTAAAGTAAACAGGAGGAAGATTAGAGCAGATATGAACTAAAGGAAAAACAAAATACAGTATTAATTGCCTAAAGTTGTTTTCTTGAAGAGACCAATGAGACTGATATTTTAAAAAGAGGCCAGTAACCAGAAAGACAAAAGGTAAAGAAGAAGGCACAAATTATCCATGTGAGGAAAGGAAGGTCACTGTCTCCACAGAAGTCAACTAAAAAGAGAAAAGCCATCATGAATAACTTTATGTCAATAAATTCTGCAATACAGATGAAAAAGACTAGTAATTTGAAAGTACAAACATACTCTCAAATCTTTGTGAAGAAATGATAAACAATTTGAGAATCTCCAGCTGGAAAGCTCTAACTTCTAGATACATCACAGGGCAATTTAGTTTCACACCAACTCTTCCAAAAACAGCAAGAAAAAAATATTCCCCAAATAATTCTACAATGCCAGCATTGTTCCGATGTCAAACAAAAAGTATAATATAATAAAACTTTAAGGCTGATATCTTTCAGGAACATCAATATGTTTTAATAAGGTTTTAATAAGTTAATTCTTGAGCACATACTTGGAAGACTGCTTTTTGATAAAGGTGAAAAGGTTATCATTGGAGGGGAAAGGTTCCGAAATAATTATGTGTGTGTGTGTGTGTGTGTATTTGTGTATATTTGTATGTGTATATATACATATATATATACATTTATACATATAAAACTATCCAGAACCTTTTCCAAATAATTTTCTTTTCACTTTTATTAAGAAGATATATATATATGTTTATTATATATAATGTAATAGAATATTTATCATGTCTTCTATCATAAATGAAAATAACTCAAAAGAGATTATAGATCAAAATGAAAAACCTACAACTATAAAACTTGTAAACAAAACAAAGAAATAATCCTGTGTCTTTGAACTAAGCAAACCACTATGAGAAGCAGCCAGCAGCAATCATCCATCAACTCCATAAAGATGATCACTGAAAGACAGTGTTAAACCTTTGTTCACAGTGCACTGAGGAGCCCCACTGGTTTGGGAAGCAATGCCATAACTGGTGCATAATTCTTAGCAAATTCTAGGGCTCAATTCTTCAGATACCTGTTGGTAATCTAAACCCAAATTTTCTTTTTGAGTTCTAGGAAGAGATGAGGCCATTTTTGTTTGCATTAACCAAAGTCATCTTGTGATGAACACATTACTCTTTGCTTTTCTCTGTCCTGTTACAACTGGAGGATTTCTACCCTGGATCAGAGTCTTTATCCTTGAACACAGAAGAGTTCTTCCGAACCATTAGTCATTACATGATCTTCAAGAGCAGACTTTGTGTAAAATAAAAGCAACAAACACACTACTTCTAAAAACCTACTCATCAGAACACTTCACAAGAACCTTTGGCGGTATTTATTGGCAACGACAAAAGTAGGCCCTTTCCATGTTCAAATAAGTACCTTAAATCAATAAATAAGACCTTAGATCATTTCTGAGTGTTTTTCCCACATTGTTTTTTCCATTGCAGTGGCCTTGGTAAGCATTGTGATTAAGCAGCTCAGGGCCTCCAGTATAATCATCATCAAATCTGCATAATCTTTTCCTTTAAGATATCAGCATCTTTAAATAGTGTTTAAAAAAAGCAAAAACAGGCTTTCCAGCTTTGAAAGAATTCTACTTTTAGTATTTATGAGGGACACCCTGCACTCCGCTTTCTCCACTGGGCCTTGTGGAAGTAGAGAATCACAGAAAGGCAGATCAGCAGCTGCACAGCTTAGGTTATAGCTTAGGGCGCTACAGGCAGGGCCTTTTGGTTTGCAGTGTTTTCTCACCCAGTTCTATCCCCAGACTTTTGTTCCTTTCAGCTGCTTCTGGTGAACATGCTCAAGCTATCTGATAAAAGCCCAAGTCCAAGGCTGTTTTAGTCTGAAAATACTAAGATGTGAGAAGATGTGACGGGAAGGTACAGTAGTGACTTGATCTCCTCTAAATGTCTATAAACAGCCCCATTCCCCCAACACACTCTTTTTCAGCTTTGTTCTTTGAACTTATAAGCCTGCTTGCCTGTACTTTGCCTCCAGCTTGTTTGGCTTGTTTATTTCGTTGCTTGTTTTGTTTTGCTTCTGCTTCCATCCATGCCTGCCTATCTACCTATCTATCTATCTATCTATCTATCTATCTATCTATCTATCATCTATCTATCTATCTATCTATCTATCTATCATCTTTCTATCATCTATCTATCAATCATCTATCTATCTATCTATCTATCATCTATCTATCTATCTATCTATCATCTATCTATCTATCATCTATCTATGTATCTATCTATCATCTATCATCTATCTATCATCTATGTATCTATCATCTATGTATCTATCATCTATCATATATCATCTATCTATCTATCATCTATCTATCTATGTATCTATGTATGTATGTATGTATGTATGTATGTATCTATCTATCATCTATCTATCTATATCTATCTATCTATCTAATTGGGAGGTATGCAAATTGCTTTCTACTTCTAAAAAATAGCTTTGCTTTCTCTAATTTGTACCTCCCTGATATTCTTAGGTGGGAAACCAGGCTCATTAACTTATTGAAATTATAATGAAATAAAAATGTCCCTGATTGCATTTCAGAAGATCTCTTGGGTAGAGCTGGGAGCCTGAGTTTATGATGCTGGAAGCGACCTCAATGACTGACAGGTTTCTACTCTTCCTTTTGGATGCTCATTAGCAACATGAGAGATGAAAGACTGACAAGTGAATCACGGCATTGCCAACAGAGCAAAACAGCAACAGCTACCAGCACAGTTATGAAGCCGCAAGTCCAGTGAGCTAAGGGAGAACAGTGAACAATACCACCGCCCCTGTGATTGGGCCAGAGATGGTTCTGGATATATGTATGCCTGCTTTCCATTAACTTTCCGAAGTTACAGGAGAACGTATCCTCCCTTGAGATCTTAGAAAGGCGTCTTCTCCCTTCCGCAGCCTGTTCCTGAGACCTTACAGTCTGCTCAATTCATTCTAGTGTAACTTCAAACCAAAAATACTTTAATGTTCAGAGTTCCCTGTGGGAGTCAACTATCATATCCACAGATTGCTGAGAAAAGCAGAGATTCTCATTATGTGTAAGATACATTGTTATACTTGTTTCAATAAATTGAAAGATACTTAGTGGAGACTGACGGCTTATTTATCACACCTGTTTACTCTCCTTGGCAACATGGATAAATGAGGTCTCCCAGATGTTTAAATTCTAGGTTAAATATCCAGTCCCTACTCGGAATAAACAGAGGTAAACGAAAATGTTATTATATATTTTTTGTCTTCTCTTAGTCTTCTGGCCAGATTACACCAAAGAAACCTAAAGAAGTTGCATGTTGAGGGTCACATGACTACAGTGTAGGGGGACCATATATAAGAAATAGTTCTCCATTGGCTTAAACACTAAGATTTATTTATTTTAACATTAGAACTTTTCAGTCCTAAATAACAATGTTATTTTGACAAAGAAAAAGCACATATCATATTGGGGTTAAAGAAGGGGTTCTAATTACTTTGTACCCTGGGGCCTAGTTAGTAGTCTTTGGTGATTTAACCAAAAGAGGTTAATCCTCTCTCGAACAATTTCAAGGGCCAAGGAAGAAGCTAAGGTTTACATCACTCTGCATCAAACTTAGAGATTGTAGGTTAGGACAGGACAAACTTTAGTCTTAAGAATCAGGATCCAAGTCATAGGGTTTGATTCCATGGCATGCCATTTGTTTATCATGTTTGTGCAAATTATATATCTCTTCAGTCCTTGGTTTTCTATCCATAAACAAAAAAGAAAAAATAGTAGTACCAACCCAGGTCAGTAACTACTAACTGCTTAGCATAGTGCACAACACAATGTAAATGCTAAATGAACATCACTACTATTCCTAAATGCGCTAGTTTATATGACAAATGACCCCGTAGGTTCATTTACTTGAACACTTGGTCCCCAGTTGGTAGCAATGTTCAAGAAAGCTATGGGATGCTGTGGAATAATCCTCTTGTATACTGTAAAAATTTGTCACCTGAAGCTGGGCAGTGGTGGTGCACGCCTTTAATTCCAGCACTCAGGAGGCAGAGGCAGGCGTATATCTGTGAGTTTGAGGCCAGCCTGGTCTACAAGAGTTAGTTCCAGGATAGGCTCCAAAGCTACAGAGAAACCCTGTCTCAAAAAAACAAAAAAAGAAAGAAAGAAAGAAATGAGCTAGAAAAACAGTAAGAAAACTTTAGTACATGTTGATTACTAAATGAAAGGAACAGATGTGAAAAGGCCCACTATATATATAAATAGATGTTTGGAAAAAACAAACTGCTGGAGACATTGAAAGGATCAGTGATTGGCCAGGACTGGGATTTCGAAGAAATGTAGCAGAGTATAGAGGATTTTAAACACCGTCCGACTATGCCATTTGATATAATCATGGTAGACACATGACATTGTACATTTGTTAAAACCCACAGAATGTCCATCACCCCAATGTGATCCGGGGATAGCCATGGATCAGTGTAAGCTTAGTGTTCCAACACAAGACTTTGATAGTAAGAAAGGCTCTGCAAATATGGCATAGGGAATTATGGAAACCCTCTATATCTACTCCTCTATGAACCTAAAGCTTTTCTAAACGATGAAGTCTTTGTAATAAAATCATCAAGAGAACTCCAACCCAGGGGCTTCTGCAGGAGGGAACCCAGCCTAGAACTTACAGTTACAGGTCAAAGCTAGTAATTGCCTGGAGGCAAGGAACTCCACCTTGGGCAACAAATCCCACAGGAGTGGAATTGAACGAGACTCCTAGGACAGAGAGAGCCGAGGAAACAAGCTCCACCTGGGGCAGAAGCCAGGAGCAAATCCAGCCCTGGGAGCTAACCTAGTCCTGGGACACTAATTGAGCCAACGACCCGACTCAGAGCCTGCGACCTCCACTGGAACCGGAGTGGGACTGAACCAGCTACCCAGGACAAGGAGAGAACGGGCTCCACCAGGAGCAGAAGATAGGAGTCAACCCGGTCCCCAGACTCGAGTGGATCAGGATTGACCCAGCGACCAGATCCAGAACCAGCAATCTCCACCAGAACAGGTCTAACTCCAAGCCAGGGATATCTACAAGAGGAGATCCAGACCAAGATTTACAGAAACAGATCAAAGCCAGAAGCCTAGACCAAAGTAGGCTTGAGACAGCAAACTCCAAGAGAACAGATCAAAATACGGGAACACTGAGCTACCTCCAGGAACAGGAGTAAACAACGAAGTAACTCGAACTGGGACACTGACTGTACCACTAGGAAAACCATCTTAGCTTTTGATCTACTGACACATGGGAAATTATTCAACAGAATCTTAGACACCACCATCCACACCTATTAGAGGAAAAGATGAGAAGAAAAGGTAGGATCACAAGCTACACCACAAAGAACAACACAATACCAGGGAAACCCAAAGACCCTACAAAAGTAAGCCCGGAACAACCAAATATGGATGACCCAGAAGAAAATGATCTAAAAAATAACCACAAGAGAATATCTGAAATTATTAAAGATGAATTGAGAAATTACCTTAAAGAAATGGAAGAAAAAACAAACGAAAAATTGGAAGATATCACGAAATCACTTAAAGAAAACCAAGAAAAAGCACTCAAACATATAACAGAAACTATTCAGGTCTTGAAAACTGAGATAGAAAAAATAAAGAAAACACAAGCAGAAGGAATTATAGAAACAGAAATCATGAGGAAAAGAACAGGAACCACAAACGCAAGTACAAACAACAGAATACAAGAAAC